>VZTE01003932.1:267490-344990 GCA_013397775.1 Eulacestoma nigropectus
TTTTTTTTTTTTGTTTTTTGTTTTTTTTAAAAAAGCAATCCTGACAACTCGCCCTGCTCCAGGAGTTTAGCTGGTGATGGATTTTTCTAAGGAAAGGATCATCTTACGCTCTCTCAAGTTGTGAGTGTTATTGGCTCTACGAAATGCCTTTTTTTCCTGCTCTTTTTTCTGTTCCAGAGGAGAAATGTTGCCAACTGATTAATATTTGAAGCATGTAGACAACCTGCAGACCTTGCTCTTCGACTCAGATTTCTCCCTTCTCCCCTCCCCAAAAATGGTTTCACTGCTAGAAACTCATTGTTCAGATTTCCTACTCCCAGGTGAGACGTGATTATTTATTCGCTTCACGTCACCAAAATTCAGGACAAATAATTCTAGGAAGAGTTCAGCAAACAGTTAAAACAATATCACGTGGAATCTCTGTGGAGTTTGGTTGGGATTTCAGCTCCTTGCTTAAAATCATGTGGGTCAGCCTTGTGATATGGGCAGTGAATAGGAAAATCTGCTGCTTTTCAGGCACGGAATTTTCCATGTCTTTAAGGAAAATGCTGGGAATGTTTAGTGCAACAAAATCTAGGGTGCCAATTTAGGGGTTGTGTGTGCTCAAGGTAGTGCAAAGCAAGTTGGAGTGCACAGTTCAGGCTCCTCTGGATAATTCATGGAGATTTGTTTTTATTTATTATTCAGATGAGGATTTCAATATTCCACATTCTCACATGCAAAAGGAAGCTGAGAAATGGAGAGTTTTGGTGAGAAAAGAGAGATAAAGGAGCTGAAGAAGAGCTTCCAATGGCCTCTCTGTGCTGGCCAAGCCCCAAATCCACGATGGCTTTTTGTGGACCTCGAGGCTTGGGTGAGAGGAGCCACCCCAAAATTGCGCCAAAACTGGAAAGTTTGGTGTTTAAGCTGAAAAAAAACACCTTGATCGAGTTTTTCTCTGATAAATTCTGCATTATTTCTCTCCATAGGGCCTATTTCTCCTCCCATCACTTGTGTTTTTTCCCTGGGGCTACTTTTGATCTACATCTACATGACAATTTCACTTTGGACTACTTTGAATAAGCACAAAACCCAGCCTTTAATTTTCATCATTCATTGTTATTTTAATGTCCTCCTGAATTGTCTGTTTGACTTTACTCTTGTTGAAAGGCTCATGGGAATAAATAGAGTACAACAGGCATGGCAATGGCAGCAGAATAAATTCTGATTTAAAAATTAAAAGGAATAGAGAATTTCTTCATATTGAGAGTCTTGAATGGCAACTGGCAACAAGTAAATTGCACAAAAGATGCTGTGCAGTCTTTACACGAGTTCAGAAAGATGCTTCTTCTGCCAGTGAATGTTAGGAAGATCTACAGTTCAGAAAAGGCGTGAATTAGAAAGGATTCAGAACTATAAAAAACATATTTATGGGAAAACTGGTTCTGTGTCTTGGAAGTTCTCCCTTCTTTTTGGCTTCTTGTGACTCTAATTCTGATTTTCCTCCTGCTCCCTGCTGATACTCAGTAACTCCTCATCGACTTTCTGCTTTCCCTGAGATCAGGGACCCATTTAGGTGCACTCAACCTGGGCCTACCTGAGTTTTTCATCTGCAGGCAAGCTGGGTATGTGCTCATTTTAGTGGCAAAATCTGCATCTTAAATATTTGCAGAGTTCCACACATCTGTTGTAAAACCACAGATGTGCCTCTCCGTAGATATATATACTTCAGTGTGATATATTATGTTTTAGAATTAAAATTTTATTGAATTTTAATATAAAAACAAATTCATACATTAAAAATTAAGTAGAGAACAAACATGTGTGGTATCAGGAGGATACAAGCTCCAGTGCAGTAGGACAACAACATCTGACCCATAAAAACCACCCTGCTTTGGTTATAAAATACCTTTGTGGCTGGGAGATTAGTGGGGTATATTATTGAGGTCCCAATATTTGGGAAAAATATTGTTTTGTCGCTTCCACCGATGAGGAAAGGAGCAACTTTTGAAGTCCCTCTATTAAACACTGGAAAACAAATGGATTTAGACAGAGCACAGTCTCCCACCCAGCCGAGTGAGGGTTATCTGTGGGAT
Source organism: Eulacestoma nigropectus (assembly GCA_013397775.1). Taxonomy (NCBI): domain Eukaryota; kingdom Metazoa; phylum Chordata; class Aves; order Passeriformes; genus Eulacestoma; species Eulacestoma nigropectus. Next base: position 269,566 of record VZTE01003932.1, read on the forward strand.
AAAGTCAATATTTTAGAGCAGAATAAAGGGTTTTATTTCTTGCAGTGTCCAGTGGAGCACAAGAATTTGGATACTGGAGATCTGAGCTTGAATCCAGGAATAACCCAGCCCTTACTTGCAGTCCTTTCCTGGGCAAAGGTAAGTGTTGCTTACGCAGAGTAACTTACTCCTTGTAGGATGTGTGGCAAGGAAGATGGGAAGATGGAGAGACAAGAGCCTGGAGTGCCAGGGCAAGGGGGAATGGCTTCAAACCATTGGGGTTAGATGGGATATTGGGAAGGAATTGTTCCCTGGGAGGGTGGGCAGGCCCTGGCACAGGGTGCCCAGAGAAGCTGTGGCTGCCCCTGGATCCCTGGAAGTGTCCAAGGCCAGGTTGGAGTCACCTGGGATAGTGGAAGGTGTCCCTGCCCATGGTAGGGGTGGAATGGGATGAGCTTTAAGGTCCCTTCCCACCCAAACCATTCCATGAATTCATATTTCTGTGATAATTCTATCCTACAAGTCCCGATATGAGACGATCCAGAGCAGGTCACCAACAAAATTCACTCTTTGTATTTCTGCCAGCTTTGGGGATAGAATTGCAGTGTGGAGAAAATGAATGACCCAGCTTTGGTCAACAACAGGGATGAGCTGATGTTTCCTCTCCACCAACCCAGCTCGAGCACCTCGCTGTCCCTTCACCGATCTCACTCTTCCCTGATAAAAAGCAAACCCCAGCACAGGATGTGTGAGAGAAATTAGTGCAGAAATTTGAATGCTGTTACATAAAGGGGTGCTGTGCCTTTGCCTTGAATGCTGCTTTCATTTCCATTTCAAAAAAGGTACGGCTGAAGTGGAAACAGTTCAGAGAGGGCTGATGGAAATGATTAGACAGAGGGTGAGATGTGCGTGCCTGTCAAGTTTGAAACATGAATTTCGTGGCTAACGAGGATGAAAATAGCAAAAAGGTATCAGATAAGGAGTAGTTGATAGGGAATATCTCAGGAAGTTTTGAAGATCCCTCTTTTCCTCCCCTTTCTGCTGATACAAGAGTCCAGGAACAGCCAAAAGACGTGGCAGGGCCCACACCACAGGCTGGTGACAAGAGACAGGGCATTGGGGTGAGGTGTGGGATCATTGCCACAGGAGTTCGAGACATTGGGAGGGTTTAAGGAACGAGCAACGAGTGATTTGGATTCCAATATCCAGAACTAAGGGATAGGATCACGGGATCATTAAGGTTGGAAAAGACTTCCAAGATCATCAAGGCCAAACTTTGATCTCATCCCAGCAATGCCCACGGAACCACGTCACGAAGTGCCACGTCCACTCAGTTTTTGGACACTTCCAGGGATGTGACTCCACCAGTGCCCTGGGCAGCTGTCCCAATGCTTGACCACTCCTTCTGTGAAGAAACTTTTCCTAATATCCAACCTGAACCTGCCCTGGTGCTGCTTGAGGTGTGAGCTCATTCTTCATCAGCTCCTGGCACTGAGGGAGGTGCTTCCCAGGGCTGCATCATCCCTTTGCTGTGTGTCCTGAATCTTTTCCAAGGCTTTTGGAAGTTGTGCCCTGCCTCCAGCTCTCTCACATCCAGCAGCACCATCCTCAAAGGAGAAACAGGCCCAAGCTCTGTTAAAAAGGTAAAAATTAACTTCTAAATCAGTTTCATAGCCCACATCATCATTTTTTCCCTGTTATTTGAGAAGTCAGGTAGGAGTAATATCTGGGAGTTTCACTGATGAGCAGAGCCAAGCATGTGGTGGCTGCAGACTCTGGGAATTCCGGGCAGAGATGTCCTGGAGGAGCACACACAGCCCCACGTGCCCACACCTGCACGTGCCCTGAACCCAGCCTGACTCTGCACCTCCAACTTCTCCCACACTTCCCCAATTAAACCATTCAGAACTCCCATTAAGGAGCTGTCCACAGCCCTGCAAATTGATTTATCCCCTGATGACAGTCCGAGCTGCTGCCCAAACTGCTGCAGAGGAAAAGGTCTTTAATTTAGGGGTTGTTTTCTTTCTTGCTTGTTCCTTTTCACACTGATTTTCACTCGCTGTTGCTTCCCAGTTAACTCAGGGTCACAAGTTTAGGGGTATCACGGGGTGATCTCAGCTCCATTTGGCATAAATAATATTTGTGTTCCTGTTTCTTGAATGAATGGATTAAAACAGGATTTTATTGGAGTAATGAAGCTTTTTATTTATTAAAAAAATGGGATTTTTAAAGGAGGATTGCTAAGCCATTACAGATAATTTTTTTTAAGGAATCTTCTAAAGGTGTCACTCGCCATGGCAGGGGTTTGGAATGAGATGATCTTTAAGCTCTCTTCCAGCTCAAAGCATTCTTAGATTCTATGATTCACTGTTGTTGTTTGTGCTCTGAGGATTTACTGAGCAGGAGTTTTTCAGGTTGGAAATTTACTGAGAGTATGAAGAGCCGATGGCTTCCACCTGGTGAAAAAAAGGGGTATTTTCCTCTACTCATACATTTACTTTGTTAATCTGCAACTCACCAACACACCTGAGCACACAGCAGAGTTATTCACCATCTACAGAAATCCAAAACAAACCTGGATGAAATATTGGGTTATTCACAGATAATCTATAGCTCTCGCAAACGATCACTTTATGACTGTGCACACAAAAAACAAACTCCTGGCTTATTTTTGATTTGGAAAAAAACCCCCAAACCCTTCAAAAATGATTGATAGTAAGTGTCAGGAATTTGTTTTGGAGGGGGACTGTCCTTATGTTATCCCGTGTCCCATTAACTCCGGCAGCAGGATATTGATTATCCACAAACGAACTCTACTTGCAATTATTTTGACACAAAGGAGCAACCAGAAGAAAGTAAAAAACCAAATCTGGGGGTCTCTAGACATTGTTTTGGTGAGTCTACAGCAAGATAATTTACAGATAAAACAGACAAAATGGTGATAATTTTAATAGATATTATTTTGATACAGTTTATATTTAGCATTTTTTCACTATCAAACGGTGTGAGGGAAAATTAAACTTCTGTGAACTTGCAGTAAATCCCTAAATATTCATAGCTGGATATTGATAGGACAGGGAAAGGGACAATTATCATCCCTGCTATGTCAGTGCTCTTCTGTCCTGATGTTTCACGTCACTTCCAGGAAAATTTTCCTCAGCTCCAGCCGTCTTAAATCAGGGCTGAGGAAAAGCCCGATGAGTTATCTCAGTGTCTTCAAGAAAACTCTCACTGATAATAGAAAATAACAACCCTGAGACAGCATTTTTTATACCAGACTGTAAAATTTAATCGAGGGTTTTATCTTGCCATAGAAATTTGGGTTTTTTTTATAAAAATCCCAGGAAACATTATAATTTCTGCTCAGTCCTTTTTCTAAGGAATGGCTGCGGAATTAACCCTTTTTTTATTTAGATCCTTCCAGGACCTGCACCTGTTGAATGACACAGGACTCTTCCACGGGTAAAGTTAATTCCTCAGGAGGTTTGGAAAAATCCCAACCCCCCCCCCCATGATGGTGAAGACTTTTCTTTCTTTTCATGGCTAAAAGTGTTTCGGGTAAAAAATAGAAAAAATTATATTTTATGGGAGCTTGGTGAGGAATACAAACTCTGCCACTCCCTGGTGCAGGAGGGGGGAAGCTGCACCCCATCCAGGGATTTTTTGGGAGGATGGAGCCTGTAGGGTTGAACCACCTCGTTCAGCATCAGAGGGAGGATAGCAGGAGCTGCCTGGGATAATCCCAGAGGACGCCCTAAACGCTCGTGTGTTTTGCAGCACTTTGAGGCTTTTTTGATGCTCCTAAGGAGGATGCAATTAGCTTTTCAATGGTAAATAAATTAGAGATAGTTGATTTTGCTGTTCACACATTTGTTTTCTCCGCTTTCATGGGGGACTGCAGCCTGTTTATGGTTTTCTTAGAGGTTTGAGAGACTTGCTTTGCTTAGTGACAAATCCTCCCCTCTAGGCAGCAAAAGGGAAAAAAAAAGAGGAAAGCAAAGATAGTGGGAACCTGCAAATGGCCAGCGTGTCTGCAGGGAAGGGAATCCCCTCAGGACCCCCAGAGGTTTGGTTTGTTTCCTGGCTGTTTGTTTACGTAATTAGAGCTCGTAATTCCACACAACGCAAAGGGAAATAAAAAGCAGCAACAAAAGAAACCACGGAAAAGCACAGGCAAAAATCAGTTGGTTATGCAGGACTGGAATAAGGCTCTGGTGGAACTTCAAGGACGGCTTTGGCTCTGCAGGTGGTGGTCACCAGCTGGTCTCCAGCGTGGATAGGACTTCATAGAATCATGGAATGGTGTGGGTGGGAAGGGCCCTCAAAGCCCACCCAGAGCCACCCCTGCCATGGGCAGGGACACCTCCCACTGTCCCAGGCTGCTCCAAGCCCCATCCAACCTGGCCTTGGGCACTTCCAGGGATCCAGGGGCAGCCACAGCTTCTCTGGGAATTCCGTCCAAGCCCCTCCCCACCCTCACAGGGAACAATTCCTCCCCAAGATCCCCTCTAAACCCACCCTCCTTCAGCTTCAAGCCATTCCCACCTTGTCCTGTCCCTCCATCCTTTGTCCCCATTCCCTCTCCAGCTCTCCTGGAGCCTCTTTAGGCATTGGAGGGGGCTCTGAGGTCTCCCCTGAGCCTTCTCTTCTTCAAGCTCAACAGTCCTAATTCCATTATTTGTCATTACCCAAATCCTGTGCAGAGATTTCCTCCACCTCCACCACGTGCAGATGAGGGAGAAGCTCCTGAGCAGTCTGTGAAGCCATTGAGGACCGTGTTTTAGAGAGTGACATCCAAAGATTTGCAATATAAGCCTTGATAAGTCTCTTTAATTTGAATTTGGTAATTATTTTGTACATTCCAGATTGGTGTTCAGACCCACTTAGACAAGTCTCCCTATGGTTTTGGACTTCCAAGGAATTTAAAGGTTGGTGGAAGAGGGAAGGGTAATTCCACCACCAACCTGGAGCTGCTAATGGGCTAAAAATATACTATCTGGAAAAAATCTTTTGCTTCAGGACAAAAAGTATCTGAAGAAAAAAATGCTTAAAGTAGCAAGAGTGCGGCTTGGACTTTGTACAAAAGAAAGAATAAAATACTTGTAAAAATCAAAATCCAAGTAAAAAGAAGTAAAAAGAAATAGTCTGCACAGTCATGTTAAAAAGGAGGTTAGTAAGGTCAAGGATAAGTTTTGTTTTGAGATTTGTGCGGCTGAGGAGTGCAAAAAATAACAAATAAGAAAAATGTGCCTTTTTTTCTATCTCCACCTGAATGAAACACGGCATTTTGTGGAAGGTCAGTCATTGGGAACTGATCTGGGATGATAGAGGCAGGCCCAGGCTCGGCTGTACAGATAATTTCAGTCCCATTCTGTATGAGCAGTGGGAATGAGGCTGTCCCAGCTTTGTCTCCGGGTGCATTTCCATCACACCCGGCGCTGCCGTGTCTGGCATGGGAGAGCTCATCAAGCGCATTGCATTAGAGCAGGGAAATAGGGGGAGCAATAGCCCAGCCAGCGGGGCACTCCCAGGCAATCAGAGCAGCCCAGCCACCCTCAGCTGAGACTTATAAACTGCAAGAAGTGAGAAATGTCATTTTTTCCTTCCTAGGAAAAGCTTTTATCTGTGTGTGTGTGTGTGTGAGGCCGTGAGGGGGGAATGGAAGCACAGCCAAAGCCCTTCCACCCACCCAGGGCAGGATGGACATGGATCCTCTGCTCTGAAACTCTCCCTGTCACCTCCCAGGGACATTTGGTGCATCTGCAAAAAGTGGAACTGATGTCTCCACACTGCAATAGATTGGGAGCAAGGTGGGTAACACAGGAGGCACAATTAGAAATGACTTCTGAGTCGTTTCTCCTTCTCCAAAAGGAGCATGGAAGGGCTGGTTGGGCGAGGCGCTGTGGGAATAAATATCATTGTGTAGATGTTGGTATGGAAAGTAAGCAAAGAGTAAGGTGGAAAATGAATTGGAGTTGTCTGGAAGTGGATGATCAGAAATCATAAAGTTGCAGTATCAGAAATGGAGTTGCAGAATCACAGGCTGGTTTGTGTTGGAAGGGACCTTAAGGACCATCTCGTTCCAACCCCTGCCACAGGCAGGGAAGATGAGAGGCAACTGCAGAGTTCTGGATATCTGCTGATGCTGGCTAAAAAGAGAGACAAAGGAAAAAAATTAAAGCAATCCAAAGATATGATTCTCATTGTGAAAGTCAGATCAGTCCTAAAGTGCTTAACTCAGACTTCAAGTCCCCCGATCCCCCGTGAGGGTGGGAGGAAGGAGCTTCCCACATATTTTGGGAAGGACAGGACCATGGGAGCTGTGTCTGTTTGCCAGGCCTGTAGTGAGCACCTTGCCTGACATTAAGCAGAGGCAATAACTTTGTGATGACCTAAATTCATTTAAAAAAGAATTACTGATGTATATATTCAGGTCAATAGCACTTTCCCCAGGTTTCAATAATCGGATCAATTATCTGAATCCAATAAAATCTTATTAAAGAAATTCAGAATTATCTTTAGAATAGCTGGCCTTGTAGTCCCTGAGTAGGTTACAAAAACTGCTATGAAGAATTACTGTGACCTACTTTCTGGGCGGTACAGATATCATTATCATATCAGAGGTGCAGGCTGATAAGGCTACATGACTTCCATCTCTTACTGAAGAGAGTTTGGCAAAGAACTCACACGAAACTTCAGTCTAGGTCTCCAAATTATTTTATTTTCCTAAGCATCAGCTGAAATTTGAAAAGTCAAAGCATTGCATGTGAAGAAGCACCCGTTGAATGAAGTGCACGAGGTAAAGCCAACAGGATGAGGAACACTTAAAGCACTTGGGGTGGGGACAAATTTTTGTTGTTGCAGGTCACAAATGTTTGGTCAGCCCAGGCACAGCCACGCTGACCCATGAGCACTTTGCACCTCCTTCCGAAAGGTCAATGAGGACTTGAATCCCAAGGCAGAGGAGGAATTACAAAAAAGCAGTGTTTTATTGCAAAAAAACAATGGAAAACATTCCAGCCTTCTCTCTGCCAGGTGAGGTGTTTGGTTATTTTATTGCTCCTGAGACAACCACTTTGTTAAAATGTGGCTGGAAACTTCCTTGTGTTTCTAAGCTGTTCTCTGATGGGGCAGCATGTGAAGATCTGGCTGGGGAATGAGGCTGGGCTGGGCAAGGCTGTCCCAAGGGTGGCTCTGCAAAAGCAGCTCTTTGGTGTCTGGTGCCTCTGAAGTAAACCTGAGCTCCACGCTGGTTGTGCCTGAAATACGTTTTTCCTTAAAAAATACCCTGGGATATGTCAGGGGTGAAGTTTGGAGCCGTGAAACACAGCAGGGGTTTAACAGGGATCGCAGTGGGCTCGGAGGGGTCTCTGCACTGGTGTTTCTGGCACGGCACCCCTCTCTCAGGCAGAGGAGCCAGCGGAAGGAAGGGTAGGAGGTACCTGGCTGGCCGGTTTTACCTCAGCTCTGCTCCGTGTCCATCCAGCTGCAGGTGTGGGAGGACGCCGTGCTCCTGTGAGAAGCGTCACCGTTCCCACCACAAGTGATGAGGAGTTTCTCCGAGCTGTGCAAGCACAGAATCCCCCTTTTGTGAGGTTACAAGAGAGGTGATACCAGCACGGGAGGGCGGAACTGCCTTGTGCAAACCAGTGGAGATGGCATCGGGAGCACTGTCAGGGGTGTTCACATCCCCTCCTGTGCCACTCAGGCCTCTCTCAGCCACCTGGGAAAGCCGGGCATCCCTCACCAACCACCCACGGCTTCAGGGGTGAGCACGGCAAAGGCGGGAGAGGCAGCTGTGGGACCCCACCACCGCTGGATCCGTGTGGGCAGCGAGTGTGGCCAGGGTGATTTTCCATGGGTTAATTAGGAAGCCGAGGCACTGGGAGCCTGTTCGAGAGCGCCGAGCGACCCCAGCTGCTCCGCGGGCCCCGCTGGCGCGGACCAGCCGGCAGAGCCAGGCCCTCCTCCCTCCCAGCCGCGGGCTTTGATCTCGCCCGTATCAAACCAGTTGGGCCCCAGTAGGGTGGTGGGAGGCAGCGGGAGCCAGTGGTGGCGTGTGGCTCAGGGCAGCCACCTTCTCTCCACACAGGCCCGCCGGCCCCCGACCGGCGGCGGGACATCAAGGCAGGGCCGACCGACGAGCGCGTTAATTAGGAGGCTGAAATTATAATGTTGTGTTAAAGAACAAAGAGTCTCCAAAGGAAAAATATGTGCCGCATATCTGACAAAGATAAATTGGATTATTCAAAATATTCCTGATGAAATGTTACATTTTGCAACTAATTATCAATCTGTTTTATCTCCGGACCAGCTGGGCATTTTTGTGCATGCAAGACCTGCCTTACCAATGATCTTAAGATGTCACTGTAGCATTTACATCTTTTATTTCAAGATTTAAATAACCAGGAAGTAGCTAATGTAATTCACTGCTGAGAAGAAAGGCTAGTTAGTTGAATGCTTTCCAAAGTGATCTTCTCCTAATGAACTTCTCTGGACTGTGAGTAATGAGGCTTTATTCAAATAATGTTTAAGAAAGGTTTTTATAATGTAATTTTTTAAAGAAAGAGCAACATTTAATGCATTTAAAATATCTTTATTAATCCTATACTGCCTCATGTAGCATTAAAGGGTTGTGAATATTTGGTTTTGTTCCTTCTGAACGTTCCTTTCGTGATGAACTGGTTGTAGTAGCAATGGAGCTATAGAAATCGGGCAATTATCTCGTAAATGTTTAGTGATATCTTACAAATTACAGTCTGACATGATTACAGAACCATTTTGCTGTAAAAGCATTTGTTGTTTAAGTATATTTATATACCATAGTGGTCTGTAGCTCCCCTGGTCCCTACTCAGACACTACTCCTATGTGCAAGCACTGAGCTGCCTCTGCTATAGGTCACCTTTGGGACAGCTGTGCTGAGATTAATCTGTTGGAGGTGTCATAAAAATTTTCTTTTAAGTGTGATTTTGTGATAGTTTTCAACTGGAATAGGAGAAGATACCTCATAGGTTCCCTTCAATAGCAGTGCTCTGCAATATTTTGGATTATTTGCAAGGTTATGAAGTTCTCCTGGAAGTGTTCTGGCAGATTTTGCTTTTATGGAGCTGAACTAACAGGATGGCCAAAAAAAAGTAAGAAATTAATTTTTTCAGCATAACATTTGCTCAGCCAGTTTCTAGGAAGGGACAACAATAAATGTTTTTGAGCAAACCTCCCTGTTTTTTGATTAACGACTGAAGTGGCATCATTCAGTATGGGCTGATCTCATCCTCCCAGAGGGTTGGCTCCCGCTGCTTGTGGGACCTGACTGATACACTCTGTGATTGCACATTTCTGAAGTTGGCTTTATTTATAATACAGGTTCAGGTCAAAAGGACTTCACTCTAGAACTTAAATTTTTCTGCTTCTATCTCCCCAGTAGTTAAATTTTAAACACTATATCCAGCCTATATTCAAAGTTTTCCGAGAGAATAAGAACTGAACGTGGAGACTTCAGCCTGTGGTACATGTAATAAAACCAAAGTAGTTTGCTCTGCCCACCATTTATTCCTCCCCCTTCTACAGAGTTAATTTTGTCCCAACTAATGATCATTTTAACTGTTCAGAGCAGGTTCTGCTTCATTGTAGAAACAAATTCTTTCTGCCTTTTTAATCAGGGTCTTCCCAAAGCTGATCAGTGCATCCTCTGTCTTTCTATGCACTCTCAAGGCCTGACCCTGCAAAGAGCAGGAGGTGCTCGGCACACTGACCTTCTCCCAGAGTTCCTGCCAGTTAGGAGTGGTCAGCACGGGCCAGGATTTGGCCCTTGCTTTGCACAAAAACCTCCCTCAGTCTGAATGTTTCATAATGTGTGTTTAAATAGTCACAGCTAGCAAAGAACTTTGATGAGGCGAAGGGGTAATTGGATTTTCTTGTTCTATAATTAAAAAGGTATATATTACATCCACATTAATACCAAAAGAGTTCATCATGATCAGTGTTATTACAACGAATACCAAAGGATTTAACAGTGATTGGCCACTTAGTTTAAAGGGTACCTGAAATCATTAAAGTGTTTGCTGGAGGGCTTTTGAAGGCCTGTTGGATCGCCTGCCACTCCATTTTTTCTTACTCCTGGCCTGCAATGTGAGGTTTACTTTTACAAAGTAGGAGCAACAGGGTGATCATTTTCCTTTATTATTCCCTTATTGACTTCCAGTTAATTTTAATCTTTGCATTAACTGACCTCTATTAAGCTTGCCAGGTATCTGATTACACCGCCAAGGTCGAGACCAGAAGGCGACCTATTGCACCACGTCAATTGTCCTTCACAGAAGCCCTTACTGTTAATCAAGAGAGGAAGATTAAAGGAGATCAGAACTATCAGCCTGGAGTGCATTTTGCATTTGAATACACCTTTCTACCAGGGTGTGTGTATTGTCCTAGAAAAAACCAAATATGAGCTCTTAGGAGAAGCTTCTGCTCAAATCTCCACCGAGAGAAGTTCTCAAGGCAATGTGGTATCTGCAACCTTAGCTCTACCCTCAAACACTTTAATATGTTTGTAGAATTCTAAATTAGATACATTTTAATATATCTGTAAAATCCCTAATTAAATTTTCTCATATTTGGACAAACACAACTTTTTTTTCTGCAATCCTAAAATGCTCACATTTAATTTTGTTCAGTTCTACCCAGATATAAATGAGCTTAATTAACTCCATCATGACTTAGAATCACGGAATAATTTAGGCTGGAAAAGTTCTCTAAGATCATCAAGTCCAACCATTAGACCTGCCCATCTTAGGTTGTTGGATGGGTTGGAGTTGACTCCTCAGCAGCGCATGAATGGTCACACTTTGAGGCAGCTCCTCGGGAGTTGTTGGACTTTGTAGAATTCCTTTTGGAGAATTCAGAATTTAGGGTTTGTAGAATCCCTACATTTGTATCAGTTTGTGCATTTCAATCGTCTTTTAGTCTTCCCACATAAGTAAAAGTCAGAGTGGGGTGAGTTACACATTCCTGATGTGTGAATGTGTGAATTTTTAAAGATGTGACTTGGTTGAAATTAACCCAAGTTTTCATCACAGTGTTCAGCCAAAGGTTGTTTGGCTGGATGTTATTTTCCTGCCATATTTCACCTCACTACTGCGAGCCTGTTCAGTGCTAGAGCAATTCCAGAAGAACTTTTTCCTGTCATGAAGAAAATGTACAGTATGACCCAAAATCCCCAATACTGACCCCTCAGCTTGTTTGGGTCACACCCAAATTAATAACCATAAGTGAAACTTTAAATAACACTAATTTTTGTAACGGTTTTGTCTGACTTCATCTATTTCTTGGCTTAGCTCACTGCCAGTCCACTTCCAAAAAATATCTTTGAGAGGTGAAATAATTTTACTGAAGAAATTTGTGGATGCAGAAAGCAAAAGAGATGGCAGAAGACATGAAAATATATTAATCCCAGTTCTAAAGTCTTCTCCATGAAAGTCATGGTGTTGAATAATTAATTGTCAGGTCTTCAGTAGAAAGATAAACTATCAATAACCATGGAATTCCAGAATATTTAAGGTTGGAAAAGAGCACTGAGTCCAGCCATTCCCCCAGCATTGCCAAGGCCATCACTCACCCATGTCCCCAAGTGCCACATCCACACGAATTTTCAATGCTCCTAGAGATGAAGAGACTGCCACTTCCCTGAGCAGCCTGTTCCAATGCTTGGCAGCCCTTTCAATGAAGAAATTTTTCCTAATACCCAACCTAAATACCTTCACTTACTTTTTTATTAACCTTGAGTTATTGTTTTGAGGGTTTTTAGAAAAAGTCTTAAAACTCACGTAGAAATTTTAGCTATTCCGAAAGGTTTTTGCATCCACAGTAACGAAATCTAGTACTCTCCAGCTCTTTGGAAACACTTCCTGGATCACAAGGCACAGGTAGCTGCTTTTGCTGCCTCTGTTGGAGGTGAGAGCGGGATTTCCTCGATGGAACTGGGAAATGTTCCTGAGCACTGGAACCTGGCAGGATAATAAACAGCCATGTCAGTATTTAACACTAACCAAAAGCACTGGAGACCAGACTGAACTAATTTTACCAGTAGTTAGTGTAATTAAACATTTTCAGCAGGATGGAAAGTCATGGTTTGATTTTGAAGTAATTTGCTTGACAAATATCAGATGTTAAAATAATTAAAGCTTGGCCATTTCTATTTAATCTCAAGCGGATCCATGAAAACAAGCCTCTAAATTATATCAGAGCCATCTATTAATTGACTCCTGGATCTGAAGACCAACGGGGACTATTATGGTCATCCAGCCTGGCCTTTGTGTAAGCACTCATGGAATTCCACCAAGTAATTCATGCATCCAACAACCATTTTTAGGAGAAATCCACACAAATTGAAAAGCTTAAGGCGACTTCATGGCTGTTGTAGTCTTATTATATGAAAAGTATGTAGAAATATGGAAGCTGTCGGTGAGCACGGAAAGGTTGCACAGGTACAGCTGTTAGGGAGTTACTGCCCAAATTTTTGCAGTCTCTTCTTGAAGTGATTTTTAAGATTTCTAAAAGGGAAAGCATCAAATTTACTACGTTTTACTAAACAATTTTACTGAATTCAAATGCACAGTTATAAAATGCAGTAATGTTAATGTATTCTTTTGATAACCCCCCTCTGTTTTTCATGTGGTAAATCCCACTGACTCCAATTAATTCAACCATAAACTGATTTGTACAGGAAAAATTTTGGTCAAAAATTAATTTTCTTGTATTTGATTCTCTTAATATATTTTGGAACTTTGCCTAAAATTCTTAGGGACAAAAATTCTGAAATTATTGTTGAAAGCTCCAGTGTGGGTCTAGAAAACATATCATAAATGCATGCAAAAATAAATGTATTGATTAAGCCCTGATTATAACTATGCTATTATACATTAAGTTTCTGTAGTTTAAAAATTTAATCTCTTCTCTTCAAATGATCTCATGTACATGACTTCACCTTTGATCCTCTACAGAAGTAAAAAATCACCTTGAAATTAAAAAAGAAGGTAAGTTGGTGTTAAAATCAGAGTTTTAGTGCAATCAATTATTTGCAAGGTCAGCTACTGCGGTCTAAAATATTCTGAACTAGTTCTGAAGACATCAAATTAATAAATATATTCATAGAGGGGAAAAAAGTGAAAATAAACCTCTTCCTAGCTAAGGAATCCAACAGGTGCTTTAATAAGAAAGCTGATCTTTTTGGAAGATATTTTTCAAAACCTAAAAATCCTCTTTTCCCTTTTTCCCAGCGTCTCCATCTTGCACAAAGCCTCCCAAGCTTGGACAGTTTGTTTAGCTTTCCTAGGAGCTTGTGGAGCTTAATTTCAGCCCAGGGGATCCCAAGAGCTTTTCTCTTTTATAATCAATTCTACCTGCACAAACTTATTCTTAATATAAAAGTGACCGCTTGGAACATGAGAATGTCATTTTATTGGGATTCAGGTCAATAACTGTATTTATTTTCTTGACAGAAGAGTCACCTCCAAACCACTCCAACATCCAGGAATTTGATCATTGTTCTTAATTCATAACAAAATCGGAATGACCCATCTCAGAAATGCTTTTGTTCTACAGTTAATTCCTGTTTTTAAATAGTTTTATGATATAAAGGCTTCTATTTTCTCCAATTAAACAGAAAAGTTGCCCATCTCTTCAGCTCTCCGAGGGAAATTGGGAATGATTAAAAAAAAAGTATGCCGATGCCTCTTTATGACTTAAATCACAGCAAAGATATTTATAACTTTTAAGGCATCGAGCATCTGTTCTTCCTTTTGCAGGCTGTGTAAACAAGAGAGCTTTGGCTTCCCCTAAAATATCCTTTTTTTTTTTTTACAAGTCCAAGAGATGCACCGTGGTCAGTGACAAGGCGTCCTGGAGCCCGGCAGCTCGGCTTGTTCCAATCAACTTCTGTAGGAGTGGGATCGCCAAGGGATCGGCGGGAGTCGGGAACAGCGTTTAGCACTTTGCTGACCTTGAGTCCACCTTTTCAAAACTCCTTCTGGAACCAAGATTTTTTCCAGCCATTTTCAAGTGATTTCTTCCACTTTCTCCAGAGACTGAAACACTTGATTGACCCGTGATGTTCAGTGAGATTCTTGCACGGGAAAAGAAAAAATCTTGGTAGTCCTAGACATGAAAAAACTCATGAACTTTTTTTTTAGTGGCTCAAATTGAAATCTTCAAAAAGTTTTCCACGTCTGCCCAGAGTGTTTAACAACAGGTATTTGGGATTTCTTTTCATTGTGAAGGAAGATATAGGAGCAAACATGAAAAATAGATCTTTAATTTAAAAGATATGATTTTAACCTCTCTTTTAGCCTTGTAGATACCGTTTTGTCTCATTTGAGAGTTGCTAATAACCGGGAAATGATGACTGAGAATTTCAGAAATGACATCAAGTAAAAAATTAAAGGATGTGAGGAGACTTTTTTTTTAAGAAATAAAAGCTTTTAGAGCTGAGAGCATGACAAATTATTTCTCAGCATTCCTTAGAAAGAATAATGGAGCTGAAGTTTGTACTGTGTGGATTGTGTTACTTGATAAATCTCTGGCTCACAGTACCTACATGAAAACAGGATTCCCCAAAGACTTGTCAGGACTCTATGCTAAAGAAGGTGACACAGGGAAAGAGGTTTTTTTATTTCTAACTCACTGTTACATCTTGTATTTTTTGCTTAAACTTGGTGGACTTTTTGTGGCATCAAAAAAAAAGATCTTTCAGCTTTAAATTTTGAATCAGTCTATGCTGAATCAACTGAATGGCAGAAATGAGTCACGACTGACCGGTTTTCTGTGTTAGAAAACCAAGGAAAACAAAACAAAACAAAAGGTTTCTTTTTACTAAATTACTCAAAAGTATTTTTTTAGTATCTAAAGTTTAACCCTACTTTGAGGAATTTACCTGTTAATTATTTTCCAAATGGCAGCGGCACAAATATAGACGAAAAATACACAAAATAAGAAATTCTGCAGCAGTAAATGTTTTAGTAGATACATCATGGGTGATCATGTTTTATCTTACCCTGCAAATTTGCTCTCTCAGTTCTTTAGACAGAAAGTTTTTCTGTTGAAATGTACCAAACCAACATCCAAAAATGCAACTTAAAAGCATAATTTCCTAAAATTCTGGATCTCGAAAGCCTAAACTCTGTAAATTTCCTCATATTTCTTTTTATAATAATCCCCTGGACGAGAGTTAGGTTTTTGCTTTGCTTTTTGTGTAAAAAAAGTGGGACCAAACACTGAATTAATGAAAGTTGAAGATGAACACTTGGAAGGTAGGTATACAGGGCTCCATTTCTTTTAAAGATTATATTTGGGACTCCCTTTGTTTATTCTGGATAATTATTCTGGCTGGATGAATTATTGCTTCCTAGGGATCCATCCAAGCCCTGTGGGTTGCCATTGGTCTCTGGGCACTAGTGAATTCCAGTGTTAATTTTATTGAGCCTTGGGATTTCCTCCTCCTGGTCAGTTTTCCCTGGAAATAAAGTGTGGAACACGTAGGGCCCAGCTCAGCCCTCAGCTGCACAAGATCTCTCCTGCAGCCCATGGAGTAGGGCATGGCATGGACAGTATCTATAATTTAATTGTACAGCCTGAGTGTTATTCTCTAATGCCCTCACTCTGCTGTGTCAGAAGGCAGGACTTGATGGTCTGGCAGAGTTTCCATGTTCCAGAGGTGATACTGGGTTAGTTCTTAAAAAAATAGATGAAAAAAAGGAAGCTGTGCAGTTGCAGAATAGTTGTGTGCTACAGGCAAGTTCAGTGTGGTGGAGAGAAAGAGGAGTTTTATAGCTCAGGAGAAAATCCTATATCCATCCCAGCCTCGGAACAGGATTCCAGTTTAGGACCACGTGGTACAAAAAGTTGTGCAGCCTTTGGTTTGCTGTTTATTCTGGTTGCTCATCTATCAAATGAAGATATCGATTCTGATCTCTCACCGTCTCCAGCGAGGTTTTTGAGGGTATGTATGAAGCACCTACAGATCAGTGAGCTCTACAGAGATGCTTTAGAGTGCAAAGTGCTTTTAAATGGTGCAGCTGTCTGCTGGGCTGGGCTGTGTTTAAGGGTTGCTTCACCTAATGCTGCTCCCTGTCTTGTGCAGAGGTGCTCGGGGGGCTGGCCAGGCTGCCTTGCAACAGAGCTGGCAGAGCCTGCTGGAAATCAGAGCTGGAAAAGTCAATGCAGCTCCTGCTCAGGTTAAAGGGAAGATTGCATTGTTATACCTTTAGTTGTAATTCCGAGGACCACTCCAGTTCAATGCCGGCTGTATTAATGTGCATCACTTATCCATACACTGAGTCAGTCAATGACTGCATTGATCCAGTGCTGTGTTTTCTTTCAGAGGATGCTACAATGAGGCAATAGAAATCATTAGGGCTTGTGATATTGAAATCCTCTTGGTGCTGGCAGACCTGGAGCTCACATTTCACATACTGTTGCAGCAACACAAGAGTAGTCATGCCTGGAATTTCGAGTGAAAATTTCTGTTTATATTTTTTTGTTGAGTGAGTCTGCTCTGATTTGTTCCTTTCCTTTGCACTCAGGTTATTTTACTGAGATGTGTTGTGTACCTGGCAAGCTGCTCTAGGGCAACGTGTCCCTGCCCAGGGCAAGGAGTGGGACTAGAAGGTCTTGAAGGTCCCTTCCAAGCTAAATCATTCTGTGATTTGATGATTTTATGTACAGGATATAACTTTTTCTTCGTGTGTTGAACGTGATCCTGGGAACGGCACGGCTTGGGTTGGAAGGGGCCTTAGAGATCACCTTGTTCCAACCCCTTCCATGGGCAGGGACACCCTCCACCAGACCAGGTTGCTCAGAGCTCTGGAGTTTCCTGATAAACCCCTCTGAAGGTCTTAAACAGCTCTTCCAAAACCTCAAAAATATTCAATATCCTCTTCTTGAGGACTCTCACCCTTTTAGTTGTCATCATAAACATTTTAGGGTGAGCCACGGTTTTTGAACCTTCGTTTTTTCCGAGCTTGTGCAAATGGCTGGATGTTTAACAGACTTCCAAAGCTGATATCTTGGTCATTAATAACAGCAATTTGGTCATCGCAAAAATGTTTTTGAGCCCTTCTTCAGAGGGACAATGCAGAGCACAAAGAGGAAAACAGTTCTGGTTGCAATCTAAACAAAAAGAGCCTGTTACAAGTGGAGAACAGAAGGAAATGATGTGACCCTGGTTAACATTATACAGGGGAGTTCCAACCTGCAGCCTCGTTGTTGTCAAGTTCCTTAGGATATTCATACAGGGAGAAGGGGAATAATGACCTACAGTGGGAGGCATGAATCAGACAACATTCAAAAAGCTGCAGGTTTTATTTGGAGATAATGGCCAGGGAAGAAATGGCAGTAGGGAAAACAGAGAAGAAATTTGGAGAACACCCCCCCCAGCCACCCAAGTAACCCCCCACTAAATACACCCAGTAGCCTGTGCTCATAAATCCGTGTGCAGGAAGGGCAGTTGTCGACAGGTCGTTCCAATTTTCAAATAAGGTTTGTCCTTGCAAGTTTTCTTCACACCTCTCCTGATGCCTGCAGGATCAAGACTATAAAAACACCAGGTCATGGAAACAAACTGGAAAATGCCAACCCTCCCTCCAGTTCCAAGTTTCTTTTTGAAATACTGTTTTAAAAAAAGTCTCCTAAGGAGATCGTTGGTGACATTGAGGGATGGAAGGATTGGAGTATGGATGCTTTAGGAAATGTGTCAGGCTTTTGGGAGGTTATGGAGCTGATTCAGCTAATCTGGATGTATGAGGGGAAATTTCCCTGGTCTGCCCCACCTGAGCATGGCAAATATTCCTTTCATTTCCTGCAGCAGACCTGAAGACGTGTTACGAGGTGGCTTTTTCTAGATGATCCTGAGATAAATAGAAACTTTATAAGAAAAGCTGTTCTTCGTGGAAACTCCACTGCAATCTTGAGGACTTTTGGATAAAGTTTTGATAACACTGGTAAGGAGCAAAATGTTACTGAAAGTGGCACCATTCAGGTGAAATCCTAACCCCAAATCTTGACCGTTTGTTACTATTAAAGACCTCCTGGCACTCTTCACAAGAGCAGAGGTGTGAGCCCTGGTGTCCTGGCCAAATTCCAGCTTGGGTAATTAAATTCTGCTCTCCTAAAATCCCCCCTGTAGTTTCAGCCGAGTCCAGGGTTCCTCATTTCCTCCACGAAAGTGCAGCACAGAATTGCTTTGTGCTGGTAAACAGCTGCCACAGCTCACCCCAGAGGAATTGCTGCAGTTCAGTCCTGAAGCTCTCTCTGTCTCTCCCTCACACGCACGTCGGGCACGGTATTGCCCCAGAGCACCCACAAGCATCCCTCCTCCCCAGCAGTGTGGGACGCAGAAACTGTGCGAGGCACAACCCACCTGCAAAGCAGCCCTGGACCCCGTTCCCCTCTCTCAGTCCAATATCATTAAACCCTGCTCAACTTTAGGACTCCAGCCTAAAGACGCCTTGCTGTTTCTGAAGAGCTGGGGAGATAAAGTGTGGCTGGTGCTGCTCCCCTTGATTTCTGGATATTGGTCATACCTGGTAAATGGTTTCATTTTCTTTGCTGAGGAAGAAATCTTGAGTCCACTTCTACTGGGGCTTGTTAAGCTGTTGCCTTGGGGGCCAGTTGATCAGTTGTTAAGTAGTAAGCAGCTTTGGCAGGCAACAGGCGTAGGATCCCCTGCAGCTACTCCAGCCTGCCCATCCTATCATTCTTTAGAGAGGGAGCAGGGTATTGTCTTAGAAGTGCAATAATGATAAAATACGGACAAAACCTCTTCATTCCGCTTTGCATGCACAGGTATTTTAGGAAACTCCTGTGACATCTGTAGGGACAAAGATATAGATAAATATTTACTTGTCAACAGCGGCTGTGAAAGTCCAGCTGAGGATTTTTTACAGGTTTTGGTTTTTTTTTTTTTTTTTTCTGATGATAAATCAGGGGCTCTGAGTGCAAAGGCTGAGAATTGGGGCAGCTGTACTGAGAGCTCCTCAGCTGTTTGTCCTGGCTGTTATCACCTTCAATTCCTCATGAAAAATTATGGGAAAACATGGCAGAAATCCTGGCTGGGCCACAGAGAGCCAGGCTTGGTGTAGGATAAACCTGCCACGCTTCTCTTTGACAGCAAGGAAGTTCATCAGTTGTAATTCTTTTGAATATTGCTATTAAGTACTTTATTCTTATTTACTGCCTTAATTTTTGTGAAATATTTGCCTGAAAGGTCTGATACTTTCTAAGTACTGGGACCAAAAAATCCAGCTTTGTCATTTCTCTGTCTCAGAAACATTTCAGTGCTAGCAGAAATACCTATTTTCCAATCTTGGTGCACACTGAGAAATTTTGTCCGTCTGATTTTTCCTTAGCTAAGTACACCGGCAATGATTCAAAGCAAGCTCGACAGATTCCTGCTTTTCACATGCCAGTAGGGTTTTTTAAAATGTATTTTATGCTGGGCTTATTTTGTTTGGTTTTTTGGTTGACTGAATTACCTATATTCCTTGAAATGGTGTTTAGTAATTCTCAGCGACTGCAGAGATGCCTACTGGGAAGTGGTCAGCGGATCACAACAAACCCCACTGACTCCGGGCTCTCCTACTGCTTTAACTCAATTGCACTTTCTTATCCAAAGCCACATCTCTTAGGAAAATCCCAGAAATGCTGTTTGCCGTGAAGCATGGTTTTAATATTATCGCAGCTATTTGAAAAGACAAAAGATTAGAAAGACTATTTGGTGCTGAAGGAAAAAAGAGTTTCCAGGGATGGATTTACCACAAACAAGACTCACATTTGCTGCTGATGTTGGCTCCAGAGTCTGTCTTCAGCTAAATCATTTCCCCCTTGATGCTGGATGTAACTTCTATGGATATGAAAGGGGGTGGCCATTCTTCATCTCAGCCTTGATCTCCTACAGGCCGTAAATAATTACAGGGGGAAATTGTAGCTTGGGATTTTATTTATTTATTTATTTATTTATTTATTTATTTGTTTGTTTTTGGCCTGTATTGATAACGTATCGTTGGGATTCTCATCTTGTTAAAAAGTCAGATGGGGAAGTGTGGACCTGATAAATAAAATATAGATGGATTTTAAAGCAAGCTGGATGCTAAAGTCCAAGTCCATGGAGCTGTTCCATAAGAAGACCACTGGCATCCTGAGGAAGGACTGTGATCCAGTTATGATTTCGTAGCAAGTAATAAGATACAAGTTGGCCATTTAGTCTAAACAGCTGGTATTTGACACCTCTGTCATGACATAAAAGAAAAAGTATGTTGTTATCTGTATTTCCCACAAGGAGATGGGGCAAAACTTTCAGAAGTGGCTGGTAACCACCAGAGTGCAGGTTCTGCAGGGCCAGAAGTCCAGAGGAATGATGGATTAAGCCCAGTTCATCGCACAGAGGAATGGACAGGGCTTTATTGACAGGCATCACCTCCAGCAGGATGGCAAACGCCCCAGGCTCCTGAGTCTCTGCACACTTTTGTGTATTTGCTGCTGGTTTCTCCAAAAATGACCTCTCCTGCCCCTCCTCTTCAGCCAGCTTCTCTGCAAAAACACCTTTGTCAGGTGGGTAGGGAGGGAGGGAAGGGCAGGGAGAAGATGGAAATGCCTTAGAAAGTAGAGTCTCCAATTAAAATAGTTGTTGGCTTTATAGGCAGAGATCCTAATTTCTAAAATAGGATTGTTTGAAGTGCTTTACCTTCCTCTGCAGTGACTTTCTCCTGGAGCTGAGAGTTTGTTAGTGAAAACACCACAGCAGCTTGTTTCTTGCCCCACAGGAGACCTCCAGCAGATCTATCAATTCTCTGCAGCCAAAACATTCACATTCCCTATCATAGGTCAGCACAGAATCTTACAGTGGTTCGGGCTGGAAAAGACCTTAAAGATCACCTCGTTCCCACTGTGGGGTTGGAACTGTGCATCTCCTTTCTTTGTCTGCTTCTTCCTCTGAGAAAAAACCTTCTCTTTTCCATATTTAACATAAAATCAAGCAAAGAAGATTCTCTGGTTCTGTGGCTCTGTCCCCACTGATGGCAGGGATCACAGTCCAGAAAGCAGCATCCTCTGCAGGTTGGATCTTCAATACATCAAACGCCAGCGTTGGCATTGTTTTGAGAGGGTTAACTAAGATTAATGAGAAAAGAAACATGAAGCCATGGAGGATCAACATTACAAATCAATGACTGAATAAATTTAATGTGTATTCCAGCTGTACTTTACCTGGCATGATTCTGATTCTTATGAGTGTATCTTTTATGCTTCTAAATAACCCAGCAGGACAGGAGCACTGCTTCCACTTTAATAATGCTTTATTTAAGCTTTATACAGTAGTCAATGTATTGATTCAGGAGGAATTTGTAGAATAAAAAAAGAATGCTTAATAAGGCACAAATAAACTCCTCCAGCCTTCTGCATTTCTCATCCTTAACATCTGCAAACTGTAACTCCAGTATTTTAATTCTGGAAAACAAAGTCATTAGAAAATAAATCCCGACTTTAGAACTTTAGTCTGGATGAAGTAACTTCCCTGAAAGGTGGACTTTTAAAATTCTATCGTTTTATCTACAGCTTCTGAGAGCACCCATTGTAGCAACAGATGAAAAGAGAACGAGTATTTTATTAATCTATACCTAATTAAAGCTCAGAGCTGGGAAATGGCACCCGTGTCTTTGTGACTTTGTCGTTAAACTTCACGACGGGCTCGTCTCGCTTTGTTTCCTTAATCAAACCCTTGTTACCCTTAACCTGCCTCCCAAAATTGCCATTTGTGCCGCAGATCCGCCCGAGCCGCGCCCGCGCCGCTAATTGCACGTGTGGAGGCAGCGACAAAGGGAGACCTTCTCCATGAAAAGCTCGCGCCGGCCAGCCTCCTAATCAGATTCCAAGGAATTGAACTTGCAGAAAGTTTGTGCTAGCCTTGTGGATTTTCATTTCAGATGTTGTCAACTCAAGGGCATTTGGACCAATCAATATCTGTCTGTCTTCTCGCACAGAGAAAGTTGGCTATTAGAAAAGAGAGGCTTAGAGCAGGCTCAGCCAATACCATTAGCCCTTGCCTAAGGGCAGTTGTGGCCGTGTGCCGGGGTAGGCACCTGCCCCCTCCCCTCCCCCACCATTAAGAAGGCCACTGGGGATGTCATTTGGACATAGCGGGCAAAGAGCACTTCTTTATTCTTTCTCTTTTTTACACCCAGACTTCACCAAAAATCAATAAATCTGTTCTTTGCTTATTTTCAGAACTTTACTTCAATATAAGCAAGGACTTTCCTTCCAGCTACAAACTCCAGTAGCACCAAGTCAGGGTTTTTTTTTTTTTTTTTTTTTGTGTGTGTGTGTGTATTTTTTATTTTCCTTTCTCTGTTCCAATTTGAGAAATAATTAGAAATAATATCCACTGTTTCTTCTTTTCCCTGCTAAAGATTTTTTAGAAGAAAGACCGTGATTTGCTGACTCTTTTCATGATTCAGCAGTTGATTTTTCTCTCCTTGCTCTCCTTTTATTTCTAATGATTTTATATCATCAGGGAGGGAAATGATACATTTCTTTGTTTTCCAATCAACGAAGTTTTCATCGTATCGAATTAGATTTTGCTATTTTCTGTGTCAAGGCACTATCAGTGACACTGCTCTTGATAATTCTTTAAATATGAAAAATCACCCTTCAATTTTAGGCAGCATTTCCCTACATGGGAACCAGGAATATATTCTGGGGAGGCATCAAGCCCATGCATGAATGCTGTGAGACTTTTTTAAAGATATATTTTTTAGTCTGCTCTTTCTCTGAAATAAGTTTAAAAAAAAGTAAATTAAAGATAATTGAACTCAGTAACTCAATGACCAAATCAAGTGGCAGTGGGCTTAAGCATGGAGCCTTCAGAGTTTTGAGGATATTAAAAAACCTGCAAGAAAAGCAGGTAAATTGTCGCTGGAGGGATATTCATTGAGAAACTGATGGCAGAGGACAAAAGGAGAAGTGAAAAGCAGAAATGAGGTTGATGTGGATGGAGAGAAAAGCACTCTAGAGATGGTCCACCAAAAAAAAAAACCCAACCCAACCACCCCCCCCCCCCCCCCCAAACCAACCAAACAAAAAAAAACCCCATGCGAAACAGTTTGGAAGGAAAAATTTAGGAATAAATCTTGAAGACTGAAAGTTGTTGGTCAAAATTAATGGAGGGAGCCAGTGATAATAATTTCATTTAACAGATGTTACCAGAGGTCTTCATGCTGAGCTTTCATAGATGCACAAACTTTGTCCTTTTGGCTACGAGGGGTGAGGACGGACAAAGCTCCTGAAAACAGGAGTATCCCATCCTCTACCAGTCTGGTCACATAATGCACGTGAAGGCCAGATTCCATCCCTTCTACTGTGGGATTATGTTTACCTCAAAAAAATTAAGGAGCACTGTTTTGATAAGAAGACTGAGATTTACCTCAAATAATTTAGTGAAGTGGGTTGAGACCCACTGCAGACTTGACCTGAAACCATCACCTGGCTGAATTCCTATGAATATACAATTGGGAACTTAGGGAAGACCGCAGGATCAAGATTCTTTTTATTTGGGTTTGAACCACAGAAATGCAAAGAATTAAAATGACGGTGGATCAAACCACATGAAGCCACGGAGTGGAAAGAGGTTGTCTGGGTCATGTTCCACTGAGAAATTTGGCATTTTTTGGCTATTTCACTCAAATAGCAACCGAAGAATATTGTTATTAAATATTCTTCAAATGACTTGTCGGAGTTTTTAAAGGTTCAAAGATTTCCATCATCCAAAGATGTCACAGATACTTTTGTGAACAGGCTGGAAGTTCAGCCAAGATCCTCTGAAGGTAAGTGATAAAACATCTTGGCTGCTAAGCCATGGCCAGTTGTCCTGGTTTGAGTTTGAGTGGTTTAATTGGCATTTTAGCTGTTTTAAATCACCAGCAAGACCCAACAGGACAGTCAGGACCAGGAAACCTTCTCCCTCCTCCAAGGGTGATCTGGACTGTGAATGAATTTCCATGAGGAAAGGGAAGTTCCTTGCATCTGGATTCCCCCAGAAGATGCCAGGATTCAAGGAGCAGAGCGAATGTTATCCAAGAGAAGGTCAATGAGTAAGTAGGAAAGGGGCATTTTCCTGAAGATTTCCATGTGGTTTGTAGCTATAAACAGACTTTATGATAATACAGACCAATATCTAAAGTATCTTTAAACTGGAACAATTTTGGGGTTTGGAACTTTTTTCCTCTTTTTTTCCTTCTCCTTTTCCCTGTAAAATGCACAAGGTTCAAGTTTTGGGTTCCTCTTCCAACCTGGCAGGACTCCTGCATTTCCAAGTGCTCGCACTCATCCGTTTCCAAATGCTCCTATTTGCTGCTTCATTGAAAATAATATTACTGTGCTAAACAACATCATCTTGGGATCATTTATGGGATTTAGTGGCGTTTAAGGGGTGAAGGCCAAGATACTTCAGTGAAAACCTCCAGTGCAAAGAAAATGTGGTGCATTTCTTATGAACTCCTGAAACAGCTGCACTTCACTCAAGAAATGCATATGAAAAAAAATACGCAGGCAAACTTTTATTTACTACTGAAGTTATAATGACTTGGTAGGATTTTTTGAGACTGATGGGTCTGGGGGTAGATTTTGTGGCCACTTAATCTCAAGAGCTGAAAATATTTCTTCATTTAAGTGAGGAAATTTGTTATGGCACCGAGTGGTTATTCATTGTATGGATTATCATTTGGAGCTAGAGCGAGTTCTTTTCTTTTTGATATTTAAATCAAAAGGAAAAAATAAATAGCATGTCCTTTTCAAAGCAAACAGTTCAAAATGACTGGTCAATACTGATTATTAAAAAATCCCAGATAGGTTCCTTAGCTGGATTCCTACATCATTAAACTCTGAGGGACTTTGGTTGGGGAATTTTGGACTAATTAAGTTTTGGAGTGAAGATCCATGAGCTGGGTAAATATGACAAGGTACCAAGTATGGACCCAGTATCCTCCCAGTGCTGTGATGTGCATTTCCACCACGCTCTTTCAAATCCCAGACATTCATCTGTCCAAATCTGCAGCATGTGGAACAATAGGTATGAAATAAATTAAAAAAATGCATTAAAAAAGATAAAGTCTCCTTAAGAAAAAAGTAATCACAGAACAGCTCTTGTTCTGTTAGTCACATTATCCTTTCTCATCATCGTTTCACTGGATTCTTTCAATTAGGTGCATAGAGATATTTTAAAAATATTATATATATATATATATTTATATATATCCTTCTGTACTATGGAAATTGCTGCTACTGAGTTAGGAATTCGATTGTTACCTCTGCCATTAGAAGAGTAAAGGCATCTGAAAGTTAATCTATGACCTTCTTAAGCTCGGATATGTCCAAAACTAAAATAACAAAGATTACAGAAGAGTTTTAGAATATCAGAAATGTTCATGAATGAAAATGGTTGTCTTCTGCTCATACTTCGCATCCCATGGACACTGAACATTTATGGCTGGAGGAAATCTCAAAAATTGTGTAAATTAGCAAGTCCACTCAAGCTACTTATGAACTGAAGTTGCAGAAAATAAACGCCAAGAATTTGCCACAGCCTGCTCACAGGGTCATGTTGTGAAGAAGCAGCTTGGCCTTGCCTAAACCAACTGGAATTCAAGCTACGGCGGGAAATGCACAAATACTTTTCAGGACACACTTTAAAAATAACGTGAGTTATTTTTTTCTTAGGATATTCGTAAATTTCAGCATTCACAAGGCGCAAGAATGGGGACAGATGAAGCGTTGGGGATGCAAACTCCCTCACTCCGTTTTGCCAGACTGGTTCCCTTTTTAACCGTGCAGCAGCCAGGGGATGAACACATTTTCCTGTGGGTTCCCCAGTGTCAGCAGTGGAGCACATTAGTGTCACTTGTGGCTGCAGCATCCCTGGTGCGGGCGCCTGTCTAATGGACAGTGGTGGGAGCTGCAGACATCAAACCCCTGAGCTGGAGCCCATCAGGCAGCGAGCGTCGGATGTGTCAGCTCCGGCTTCTTTGCGGAAAATGTTTCTCCTCGTCTCCAGCCCCGTTGCTCCCACTGAGTATGCATGCCAGCTTTAGTGCCTGCTCCACTTTTTTCAGGTATTTTCGTGTCAACAGCCCGATAGCCGTCTAAAACCTCTGGTTTTGCTGACAGTGGTAGGAAATATTCTTCTTTGACCAAATCCTGACTCACTTCCTTCTTGTTCAGGTTAGAAAATCTCTGACTGGAACAAAGAATGCGATATTCAGTGCGCTCCATGTTAACACTGCAAAAAAATTGGAGCTGTGAAAATTTTTTTAATAATCTGACCCATCACCGGTCTCTAAGGAACAAGAGGAATCCACGTCTTAGAATTTTTAAAGACCTAATAAATAATTTGCCATAACCACAGGGTGCCATGGCATGATGGAGCTAAGGTAATATTTAATTTGCTTATTTACAACATTAAGTAAAATATTCTGTTTCCGATTTTTTTATTTTTTAAATATATGTTGCTGTTTATTGTGACAAATACTTGAAATCTCAGTGCTCGGTTCTCAGCAGAGCTTCTTGGTGTGTTTCAGAGCCTCACACAGTTAAAATTATTCCATTAGGCTATTAAAGCATGGAATGTGCTACATGCCATCCACCTCAAGGCATTTCTCTGCTCATTTTTATCTTTTTGAATACCTGTAGCTTCCTTTCTGCACAAACATTTTACTGCGAGCGTTCTCTCGGATCTGCCAGTTAACTTCCCCTTGAAGCCTGGTGGCCTTCTCTGCTCTGGTGGTCACTCATCTCGGCCCTCTCAGATCTCGGAAGGGGGTGGCAGCAACACACTGAATGGAATATCAAGCAAATTCCCATCAAATGGCAGCGTGACTCCCCCAGGTAACAACCAAGCGTCAGGTGTAAAACCATTCTGCCCCGTAACTCGTCCTTCTCCGCGCGAGTCCCTCGCGTGGATGGCGCCAAGGTGTATATTCCAACCTAATTCAGAGCAGTTCGGTGCCATCCCTTCCCAGGTCCCTGGGTTAGGGTTCTTAATTAGCAATGTGATGCTAGGTAGGTGATGGGAGAGGAGAGGGGAAGAAACAGCCGGCAGAGAGGAACTGTTTTATTGATGCCGGTAGTCTGGGCTAAAGCACAGCTCCTGCTGCATTTCTTCCAGCAGCGCGAGCTGAATCTTTTCCCTCATTTGATACAGTGACCTCTCAAGTGCATCATTGCCCTGAGGGCTGAGGGCAGTCCAGCAACTGTTAAACCCCTTGGGTTGATAATCTTCTCCCACATTTGCCCTTAACACCAGACATACCACCATTAGCTACAGCTCCACTGGTGCTCATTAGAGCCGATCAATATAGACTAACATAAAGAATGCTGCTGCGCCTTCTGTTATTTTTCAGTTACTGCAAATTTACAGACTTTTCACCTACAATACGAGGCTTTGCTGCTGTACTATGTAAAAAAGAGGATTTGAGACAAAAAAAAAACCAACCCCAGCAGTTTTTATTAGATGCCTAAATGTTATTTATCTTGCGGCTTAAAATATCTCGTTACTAGAGAGCGGAGGGGAGATGTTCTGGACAAAATTCTCTTTGGATTAAGTTGCCATAAAATCACAACTTTTATAAATCACAGCGGCTGGATTGGTAAACAAAACCAGGCACATTTTAATATGAGAGAGTGTCTGAGCCTGCAAAGCCTGTGCAAGTGTTTGCATGAACTTGAGCTGATATTTTTAAGCCCACTGGGTGTGTCCATGCCCTGTGCAGGTGGACAGGGATTGTGTGGCCAGTTGAAGGTCTATATGTTGAAGGCATATATGTAGAGTGGCTCCAGCACTGCAGAATACCACCAGCAGGTGTTGCCAAAGATCATAGCAAGAACGGCAACAATTAATAAATATATCATTCTTTTCCCACATTTTAACCCAAAGAGTCTTTCACTGATCATGATAGGGAACAACAAACAAATTAAATCTACAAAAAAGGGCACAGAGGTCACCTCATATCTATTAGATATTTCACAGGGAATAATACACAAGTGCTCAATTAGTTGGGAATAATAGATAATTTTAGTTTTTGTTTGCATTTGGCAAAAGGAAGATCAAAAACCTTAATTGGATTTGCCAAATGGGAACGCCACGCAAATATAAAAGTTGGGATTTCTCGTGCTTTGTTTAGTCCTTTTGACCATCCAAATTTTATAGTTCTGCTTGTAAGGAATAAAGCAAGGAAAACACAGCATTTGACCAATTCAGGAAAATATTAATAAGTTAAAAACCAAACATTTTATTCAGTGTAAAGGCAGGTATCCATTGTGGATAAACTCAGTCACCCCATCAAATAGGATGGTTAAATGGGTGTAGGGAACATTAAAAATAGTGGCAGCATTTTGAATTCCAGTGAATCAAGAGTAATAAAGCTTCATCCATACCAAGTCTTTCCATATTCCTAGGACTTAAGGCCTCCTGTATCTTGCTCAAAATGGTGGCTTAAAGAGTTCAGCGTCAATTGCTGAATGCAAAGGAATTCTGAGCTCTCTTATTTGAGCTGAAAAAGCAGTAAATGCTAAATTTTACCTGTTTTCTTCAGGTACATCCTTCAACAGCTTAACTTTTGCCATAGTTCTCCAGTGTCTGAGGGACTAAATACTTCTGTTGAATGACTTATTTAGTCAGGACCTTTCTGAAGAGCTGGAAGGGTACGAGGGTTTCACTTGTGGAACGAGGGATTTCTCAAAGTTCATTAAAGCACCTTTACTCAGAGAACGACACAACTTCTCCAGATGCCTCCTTTGCTTTAGTGGACCTATTTGCATCTTAGGTATTACTTAGTGTGAGTAATGTGGTAGGACTGAGCCCTTGATGAGAGGCTGATTAATGAAATCCGTTCTGCTGGCTGAACATAATGGAAAATGTGATTCTGTTGGCTTCTAAGGGCTGAAATTCATCTCCATGCAAACGACATCCATTTTATGGATGTCATAAGCCTCCTACTATCCTTCTGCTTAGATGGGGATTTCATCTGGTGAATGGAAGGGTGGTTGTTACATCCATTAATGTCACTCAAATGTACACAGCAAACCCATTGCTTATGACTTTGCCTCAAGTTTGAGTCTTCACTTCAGGAAGAACTTGGATAAACTTGAGGAAAAATAATCAATGAATGAAACCTAAAAAAAAATAACCCAAGCTTTTTGTAACAGCACAATATTTAGGAAAAAAAACCCAAATAACTTGATTTTTAAACTCTTAGTGAAAGAAAAGCAGCAAAGTCTCTTGGTGTATAACTTTATCAGTTAAGTAATGGCAGGTGAGTTCTAATTTGCATCTTTCTCACTCAGCTTGCTGTTGTCAGTGCTCCTTATTCATACTCCGCTGAATTAACAGGCTGTACGATCCCAGTTCTCCTGTTTATCTCCCTGTAAATCTTGTCCTTAAACTTCTGGTCAATTGGCTTTGAGTTTCTTACTTCTCCCATGATGAGGACAGAAAAGAATCGTATTTTCCAAAGTTCTTTTGCGAATTCCCTCCAACTTTTCCAGCGTTCACTTTTCCAGGGGGGAGCAGATATCTCAGCGCTGGGTTCACAAATCTGACTGACAGCAGCAATAACTCCTCACCACGCCTCTGGATAATCCATAATTTTCAGTAATATCACAACACGGAACCAAGAGCCACTGTCCAATTGAGAGTAATATACTGCATGTTTGGATCAACAGGGAAAGGTTTTTAGGAATTTTCTCTTGTCAGAGATGGATATATATTCCAAAGCTTAATTATTGACCAAATTGGCACTTCAAGCAACAATGTCTTAGGCTGTAAATTAGCTGGTTTTAATGGTCTGCAGCAAGGCTTTCAATATCCTCTTTAGTGCCAAGTTTGAATGATGGAACTTGCTATATGTGCTGACACTTTTTATTCTTAAACACCTAACGTGCAATCCGCTCCCGGGAGTTTTAAAGGGTAAGATAAAATGTCAAAATTGTTCAAAAGTATCATGTATATTTTTTACTCAGAAAGTTACATACTCAAAACTCTAATCAGTCCACCTGGATTTATGAAATCCCTTGTTATTGTAGCGGTGCGAAAACCGGACTAGAGATAAAGAAAATGGTATTTTTATAGAAAGGTCCTTGGAGATGGGGCTGCTCCTCTGTTGTCAATGTAGGCCAAAGTGCCAGTGGGAAGTGCAGTACATGACCTTAGTCAATTAGCAGGGTCTCCTTAATCTCTTGGGATTACTTTGATCTGCAATATCAAGTCTAACACCTTAATGAAATTTTACAGATAGTCACAGAAGACATCCATGTAGTGAAAAAACAATTTCATTTTATACCTAAACTCCTAACACATGCTTAATAAATCCCCAGAAGGGAAATAATAACTATAACCATATTCAACATAAATTTCTCTTTTTTTTTTTTTTCACACTGTGTTTATGGCTGAGAAAAACAAGATTATAATAGACAGGACTTTGCTTGTGAAAACAGGGAACAGATCAAGCTGCTGATTCACATTTTTCTTGCGGAAAACATGTTCTTTGTTGCTGTTACATTTTAAATCTCCTGAAATAAGGCTGGTGTGCTAAATCTTAATTGTATTTTTTGTGAGTGAATTTATTTCTGACTTACTCACAGATATAGGAGACTTCAGATATATTCAGATATATGAAATTTCCATAGCACAGCTCTGTCCTGACTTGTGTGTTCAAGCCTACTTATTTTAAAACTTATGCTCATTCAAATCTCGTCACAGGTCTGAACAGTTCTGGTGGAGTTAATTGGACAACCTGGCCCAATTTTGATATAATTATTAAGTAACCACAAGACAAACGGTTTTTGATCATGTGTTGATTTTGTTTGTTTTTGTCTTCTCTGCTTACTCAGACCATTTCACCTGCAGGTCTTTCAAGACCCAGCTTGCAGATATACAGGAATGCTGTAGCGGGAATTTTATTTTCTGGGAAAAAGCTGCAGGATTCCGTGCCCGGAGGTGAAAATGTTGCATGATTCACACTGTCTTGAGAAGAAGGGAGGGAGCAAAGGATGGGGTTTAATTAGGCCACAGCTTTATTAACTGAATTTATCCTGGAATTATGCAGTGATAACTCACTGTGGTCACTTCTTTCCTTCCTGGTGCTCTGTGCCACCACCAACCCCACCCTTCTGGGTGACCCTTGGGGGTGGATGGAGAATGCCAAGGTTTGACCTTCTCCTTGCTGCCGCTTCTTGCCTTCTCCAGCCATGAGGGCCCAGCAGGTTCCTCTCTGCTGTCTTCAGTGCGTCCTGCAGCATCTGGGGAGAAGGTCCTGCCTCCACCCTCATCTCCAGCTCCCTTGCAAAATCCCAAACAGTTTCCAGCTGGGAATTACACGATCATTTTGGATGCCTGGTGGTGAAAAAGCAGAGAAGAAACCGCTCCAGCTGCTGTGGGACACCTCGGCTGTGATTTTGGGAGGTACCTGGAGGTGCTGTGGGGGCAGTGAGGTGGTGGTGGCAGCACTGCTCTGCCCTTTGCAGTGCCAACCCATATGGGAAAGGTCTTGGGCAGAAGAGGGAGGCTTTCTATACTCCCTGCAGACACGCAGGAACCCACTGGAGCCGATTGGATGCTTCCTAGGAGGAAAACAAAGTGGACCTGGTCATTCCTGCTGTAAACCACAACTTGAAATTTGCAGCATTTCATTCTCTGCTGTTGGTGCTTCCAGGACAATCCCTCTGTTTAACCAAGGCATTTCACCAAGATCACTTTTTTTCTTGGGATCTGAACTGCGGTCCTGAGGTGAAACAGGGGCTGGATTTCAAGTGGGATTTTGCCAGGGTGAGGGCTCCAGGATTCACCACGGCAGCTCAGGAATACACATAATCATGGAATAATGGAATCCCAGGCTGGTTTGGATCAGGAGGGACCTTAAAACTCACCTGTAATGGGCAGGGAACTTTCCACTAGACCAGGTCTCTCCAAGCCCCTTCCAACCTGGCCTTGGACACACCACATTTCTGATGTTCCACATACAGAATTTACCAATCCACAATTAGATTTGATTAGAGCAACCAGAGGTGTTCAAGAGAGCTCTCTTATAAATTGCTTTTTGCAACCAAATTAAGGTTTATTGCTGAGTGTCTTGTGATTTGCACCAGCTTTGATTTGCAGTTTTATCCCTTGTTTTGCCCCTTGTCCTCCTGCGGCCGAATAGCAGAACTAAATCATCTCTCCCTGTAGGCCCCACGAGTGAGATTTCGGTGTGCAGGATTCAAGGGACAATCCCCACAACATTTCCTGGGTTTTAATGCATTCAGTAAGTGTAAAAACCTCTTAAAATGGAGCAAGGATATAAAACTTGGCTCTGTACCGATTGCCCCAATTAACACATGACAGATACTCGCAGCCCTTCCGCTGTGCTCTCCTCTGGAATCTGCTTCACACAACCATAAAGCGGCTTCCGCGAGGCAGAGCAGGCACCAGCTTTGTCTTCACATACATCTGTTGCATTTTTTAAAGGTAAAAATAAAGTTTGAATTTTTAAAACCTCAATTTTAATAATGCATGAAAAAGTGGAGCAGCTCTGCTTTATTTCCATCCAGGTCTCATCTTGCATCTCTTTCACCACTGCCAAATATTCCCAAAGTACTTTCCGTCCCCTCTGTCATTCCAACTGCAGTGATGTGCTCCTGGAGACCCAGGTGAGCAGTGCCAAATCCTGGCATCAATCTCAGAATCCTGATTTGGGTTGGAAGGGGCCTTAAAAACCATCTCGTTCCACCCTTCCATGGGCAGAGACACCTTCCAGTGTCCCAGGGTGCTCCAAGCCCTGTCCAGCCTGCCCTTGGACACTTCCAGGGACAGGCCTGACCTTTTTTGGTCTTCATTTTTCACAACTATCCCTGTGAAGGGAACCTCCAAGAGGAATTCTCATCAAAATAAGGATTTGAAACAGGTGTGTGAAAAAGCAAATAGTGAATATCTCGGTAATAATTTTGTTATTTTTAGCTAATTTAGCAGTTACAGCTTGAAAATTTAAATTGTTTTAACCAGTCTATTTTTTTTTAATCAAGTGATTCATAAATCAATCTTATTAATATTATTTGCCACTTATTTTTAGGTTTCAAATGAATGTTTAACCACATGTGAGGCTTCACCAACATAAAGACTGAGGGAGGTTCTTCAGGATTTTTACGTTGGAACAAGGAGTGAAGGGAAAGGGTGGGAGAAGGAGGAAACAACACCATCCCTGTTTTACCAGCAGAGAATTGAGTGTTTTAGAGATTAATTTAGGCCAAAAAAAAAAAAAAAATTAACCCAGATTTTTGAACCCCTGTTCACCATTTTAACCTTAAGATTACACTTCAGAAGTGATTTTGCTGATACAAATAAAAATATGGTTGTCCCCCTGCCCAAAGAGCTGCTGGAGCTTTATTTCCTCTTCCAGGATATGTGATGAGACCCAGATGGGAGAAGGCAAAACTCTCCTTAATGACAGCTGATGTTTTCCTGGATGGAGCCAAATGGGAGCAGACAGCAAAGATCCTTATCTTAGCATGGGAAGCCTGACAGCAGAATATTTCTCTTGATTTCAAGATTATTTCGTTATGGACTCCAAAACCACGCTCCAAAAATAACTCAGATTCATGTGTTTGCTGGTGCTTGTGTGCCCCTCCATCCTCCTCGCACAGGTAAGTCCCAAAGGCATTTTTAATTGAAAACTGTCTCATATAACAATGAGAAAGGTTTCAAACCTAAATATGTGACATCTCTGCATATAGGATTAAAAAAAATCTATATTCATTGTGGAGGGGAAAAAAAAAAGGAAAATATTATAAAAGACCAAAAGCTCTAGGGTTCAAGCTAATTTTTCATCTTTTCCATGGGGAAAAACACTGGTAAATGTTAAGAAACACCCTTCAAGAACCTTTAATTTGTTTTTCACTCTCTGAGATATAGATTTTCTCCTTCCCATTTAAGTAAAAAAAAAAATTTCCTGTGGGTTTTTAGAGTCATTTGAGAAAATATATATATATATTTGTGTATTATTCCATGCTTTCTAGCATATCTTTGATTATGCTGTCAGAGCAGACTAAGCAGAATTTGAGTTGTAGCCAGGCCCACTCATTTTTTTTATCTGCTGAGGAGGATTTTCCTGTAGATCACACAAATCACCTGCAGGATCAGCTCCTCACTCCAAAATCTTAGTTTCATTGGTCAGTGGCGAATGGATCAGGATGGTCCAGCATGGATCAGGATGTTGCCATAAATATCCAATCTTTTGAAGTTATTGGCAAAAGGATTAGGTCATTTTATTTTTATTTTACCCTGTGATGTTGCATTCCTTCAATTGGTTTTGCTGTGGTTGAGTTCAAGCAGATACAAATGGATCCAGCCCTGTTTATCAGTAAAACACAAGAAAAAACACTGGAATTGGAGCTTTACCCTGTGTTTAAGTGTGGTCCCACATGAATAACAGTCTGAATATGCTTTTACAGGCACACAAATATATATTTATAATGTCTATAAAAACATATAAATATGTATGTGATTGTATGTGTGTGCATAAGCTTCCTGTAATGAGGGATTTCATTAAAAATACCAAGAATTTAAGTAAAGTTATTATACTTTGCCTTTACTAAAGTGATCATTTTGTAGTAATTAATTAAATTTATTAATATAAATTAATCAAATGTGTGTTCAGACAGGTAGAAGTCTTGGCCTCCACATTAACGAGTTCCACTTGGATATCTGGAAGTTGACTCGGATTTGTTCTCCTGGACTTACCCACTCAAGTATTTGCAGGTGGGTGAGAAAGTCAGCTTTACATTTATTGTTCTCATCTGTCCGTGGCTATAGCTGGGAATTCACCCCCTGAATTCTGGGATGTTGAGCGGGAATTACCCTGGGTGACAGCAGTGCCTCACACGGGGCCAGCACAAAGTCCAGCGGTCGCTTCCAAGGGTAATGCAGGGCATAAAGAGGATTTGAGCAGGACAAAAGGCTTGTGTGGGCATCCTGTCCCATGGCTGGTGTGGGCTGCAGAGAGCTGGGAAGGCAAGACATGAATTTGCAGTGGGATAATCTTCCAGCAGGGCTGTTCATATCCATGGCTCTGGAGATCTCACCAAGAGCAGCTAAAAACACTCAAGAATATAAAGGGCAGCGGTTGTTGCAAGAGTTCACTCGGTGGTTCCAAACCATGCTGTAAACTCTGAGCATGACAAGACAAAGCCAGGCCTGGATATGTTTCCATCCATTTTCTTTGATGCATTTTTTTAGTGGTTGGGGTTTGAGTTGGGAGGGCGATTTTTATAAATGCTCGCTATAATTTTTATGGAGGTTATTTTGGAAGGGTTTTAAAAGTACAAGGAAAAAAACCCTCAACCAAGAACTTGGTCTTCATACCTGAAATGATGCCATCAGTGAAGTCAGTGGCAAAACTATGGATGTCAAGAGCTGTAGGATTTGACCTCTGGGCTTTGGAGCTGAGTTGGCAAGAAAGAATAAATAAATCCTGCAAAATGATATATGGACTTTACAATCTGTGCCTCACGTCTTAGGCAGGCTATACAATAAAATATCCTAAAAAATCTAGTCCTGGCTTTTTCTAGCGAGCTAATTTGTAGTCAAGACAGCTTAGTTCATGTTCTTGAACATGCTGAATAAGCTGAGAGGTAAAAAATTATCAGCAGTGTGTATTTTAAGGACTTGGACCAAATCCTTTCAATGTCAAACTGCACAGGATCAACCCCCAAAATACTCATCAATTAAAACCCAGGTTTCTTCAAAATTTGGGCTTATTTTGCTTTTTGCATAGGGTTCGAGTAATACCAAATTTGTACCTTTCAGAAGATCTTTCAGAATGCATCATTTGGTTTTATTATCGAAAATAACCTGTAAAAAAATGTTTTCTTCCTCTCTGTACCTGCAGAAAAATTAACAAGTTTTGCTTGACGAAAACTGAAGGCAGAATATAGAAAAAAAAATCGAGGCTAAATCGGCTTGGTTGAAAAAATTCAGTGAGTGACAAGGGGTGATAATGCCCCAAACCATTACAAACCATCCCTGCAGCCTCCCCTATAAACAGCCTTGTTAAAATTGATCCTTTCCATCCAGGGCAGTTTGTGAAAACCCTTTTCCCAAGCAGTTGTTTCATCTGCTTGTTTATCCCGAGCCTCCCCGGGTGTGAGTGTTCTGTGGAAGGCTGGCTCCCAGCGCTCTTCCCACATTTAATTCCCTGCTGGCAGGTATTAGAAACTCTCCTGTCCTCGCTCCTCTCTCAAATTTTGTGTATTCTGGTCAGAGGAGCTGTCTGCTAACGGGGCAGCGAGGGACCAACCCCAACCATGTCTGGAGGGCTCATTTTGCCATCGCTGAATTCCACCAGCGTTCCCAGTGAAGTCACTGTGGGAGCAGCTGAGCTCCTGTGGCTCTGTGTGGTTCATCTGCTTTGCTCTTCCTTCATGTACTCAACAGCAAGACATGGGGGAAGGCTTGTGTCCAGCTTGGAAAGAGTAATTGGTTGTGGGAAAAGAAAAATGCTGATGTTGGGTTAACCCCCCAACTACTGCAGAGGGAAAAGTGCCAAAAGCTGCATCCCCTGGATCTTGGAGATGAATGTGCTGGAGGGCCCTTGGAATTATCACAGAATCCTGAAATGGGTTGGGTTGGAAGGGATTTTAAAGCTGATCCAATTCCACCTCCTGCCATGGGACACCTCCCACTGTCCCAGGCTGCTCCACGCCCCAGTGTCCAGCCTGGCCTTGGGCACTGCCAGGGATCCAGGGGCAGCCACAGCTTCTCTGGGCACCCTGTGCCAGGGCCTCCCCACCCTCCCAGGGAACAATTCCTGCCCAATATCCCATCCAGCCCTGCCCTCTGGCAGTGGGAAGCCATTCCCCTTGTCCTGGCACTCCAGGCCCTTGGTTGATAAGCGACTTTTTATCCTGGGAAGGTTTCACTCATAACTAATTTTTGGTAGATGCTGTAATTCGAACAGGTACTGACTCAGCAAAACCCTTAATCTTTGGTGCACACAGGGTCAGACCTGATAATGATTCTTGGCCTTAAACCCTATGAAATGTCCTCTCCTGATGGAAAATCCTGGTTTGCAGCTCTATTTCTTCATGCCAGGAAGGTTCTTCCTTCCCCTCAGCCCACGCAGCAGCTCCCGTGCCCCACGCAGGGCAACTCTGCACCAAACCCTGCAAGAGCACCTGGGAAAGCCGAGCCAGAACTGAAATGTGAGAATGAAAAGGAAGTTTTTTGGCAGGCAGCCTCCCCACGTGGCAGGATTTGGGATGGCTCGGAGGCACTCAGTGTAGTGGGAGGTGAGTTGCTGCAAGGCCAGGGGCTGTGCCAGGCCCGACATTCCCCCAGAAGCTGCCCAGTTTAAATTCTCCAGCCCAACCAGCTGACAAAGCCCTTGGGCTGCAGCAGCATCATAGCCCCGCTGTGTGACAACCAGAGAAGATTTCCTGGAATTCATCCTTTTTATTCAGTTGGCCACTACTTTTTCCCCCAGAAGCAAAACTGGCCCCCAGACAAATCGGTGGCAGGGTACATTACGAAGCCAGGAACATTAAAAGGAGCAAAAGGAAAGCCAAATTGCTTGTGGAAATCAAGATTGCTTGGATTTTTTTTTTTGCCATGGGAAGGCAGAGCTCTCCGTGCTGAGAGTGATTCTTGGTTTAAGGACAAACAGGGCAAAGACTGCCAGAAACA
This sequence comes from Eulacestoma nigropectus, assembly GCA_013397775.1. Lineage (NCBI taxonomy): Eukaryota > Metazoa > Chordata > Aves > Passeriformes > Eulacestoma > Eulacestoma nigropectus. Next base: position 307,287 of record VZTE01003932.1, read on the forward strand.
GGGCAGTGGACAGAAATTTTTATTTTATTATCGTATTTTTAAATAGCTCGAATTGTAAAACTGCATCCCTGGAAGGTGGAGAAAGGCTTCCAAAGTTCACTGACTTCCCAACTCTGACAGGGATTCTCCTGATAATGGCACAGCAGGTCCACGGTGGCAGAGCCTAATTGACAAAGATCAAAATCTAATTTGGATAACACCAGGAGCCGAGGGGGTCATGCTCCAAATAGTGCTTGAGCCACAACCAGCCGTGTTTGTCATTTCACGGGGAAAATGCAAAAAAGATCATTCCAGGTCCCCAAATGAGGGAGATGCCAATAATATTGAAAAGCAGACGCAGGAAGGAGCCTTGCTCCTGAGGGTGCAATTACCGGGGCTGTGATGTGAAATGATAAAAAAATATTAAGTAGATTTTAATGTTGTAACAAAGGGTGGCCCTGCACTGGGCATAGGAATAGGGGAGGAAGATCCTTGGGGCACCCAGATGAAAAATAATACAAGTGTAGCTATTAGCAGAGCATTTCATGCCAGTGTCTGTCCCTCGTTGGGAGGAATATGTCCTTACCTGGAATATAGGTCACTCTTCCTCGGAAGAAGCCATTGTTATTATTATCTATTAATTCCTTGAAAGGAACTCGACTAACCTGGTCCATGGGTTGAAATGTAAAAAAAAAAACCAAAAAACCAAAAACATCTGCTGAAGGTTTCTGTAGGATTTTTCCATGTTTTCTGGGGTATTTCAGTATTTCCAGGGTATTTCAGTAGCTGTGCTGTGTGCTCTGGATCACACTTCTGATAAACCAGGTTGGGATAACTAAGGAAAGGAAAGCCTGATATTCACAGAGAATTCCTGAGGTGTTTTTATTGTGTATTTCCCCCTAAAAATTTAAAAATCTAGCACAAAATCCTACAGGATTCCTTTTTATATTCAGTGCCGTTTGCTGGCAATAAAAAGAAATTTTAGGCAAATTTTGCACTCCTCCTTTCATTTTCCAAGGAGTCAGTGCCATATTTGACTTGTCCACCTACTCTCCTGCAGCTTCTGTGGGATTTTACTCACTCCTCTCTTCTGCCTGTGAGTTGTATTTCACGTTCCCATTTATAATTCGCAAATTACAGCAGAAGAGAAATAATTTCAAGACCTTCCTCTGCATTGGGACTGAATTCATGTAGGTGCAAGTCAGCCAAGGTTGTGCTGGCCTTTGGGACTGTGATAGTCATTGGAAAATGTACAGTAAAAAGCTTTTATAAAGGAGATTTTAATGAAATTTGATTTGATGAGGAGGTGTTAGGTCGTAGGTTGGACTTGATGATCTCAAAGGTCTTTTCCAACCTGGTTCATTCTGTGAAAAAAGGAAAATTAGTCCAAAATGGACACCGAGAAGGAGGGCACTTGGAGGAATATTGGGGCTGAGCTGAGAGGTAACTTGGGGTTAGGGTGGGGATCCATCTGTGTTCCATTTTAAATTCACGAGGATTTAATGTGATTTGTGAAAGTGATTTGAGTGACTTAGGAGCGTGAGCTCCACTGACTCAGCTTTTCAAACACAAAGAGGAGCTCAAAGCCCAAACCTCAGTGGTTTGTCCTCCTGAGCAACTCAGGTGCTTCAGGAAACACAATCTCATCCTACCCTGTTATAGGAAAAATAAATACTAATCCTATAAATCAAAGCCAGGAGGTTCCTGCACCTACTCTGGCAGCACAGAACGATTTAGAGGAGAGCTAAAAGGGCTGTAATGAACTGATTCCTGCCCCTGGCTGGCACAGTTTCGGTGCCTCTTCAGCTCCGCAGCCGTTTGGCAAAGCTCTTGTAAAGGCTCCAACGCCGCTGCAGCGAGGCCTTTGGAGAGCAAGAATTGCTCAGCACGCGGGTTTGGCACGTTCAGCAGCCCAGGTCCAGCACAGAGGGAGCATAAAAGGCTCCTCTCACTGCCTGTTCCTGGGCAGGGGTTAAAGCTGCCGACAGGGACGGATGGAAAGATGGCAACACAGCTGCCTGGGCACCAGCCCATCCAAGGGATGGCTTTTCCTCGTGCTGGCCACCCCCAGCATAAAAAAAGCAAGGAAAAGCAGAGCTTTAGCTCTACCTTTTCATGATCGCTGCATTTTTTCCTTGCTAGTTTCTCACGAACTGGAGGGTGATGGTCTACGTGGCACAGGTTAGTGAGAGGTGGGAGGTGGATTCTCGGTGTGATCTACAGCTTGTCGTGCTTGTCAGGGCACTGGCGAGACCTAAAGATCCTTTTCATGACAAAAAAAATGAATGATTTTTATATCCTCAGAGGTGAAATCAAACCAATCCCATTAATTTCAATTAAAATGTTACCTGTCTCCAGCTATCTCTTTTTTTTTCTCGCCCTCAAAGACTGTTTAGGGATGGGAAAAATGAAATATTAATGCATTCTATAAATAATATGTGTGAGGTCCACGGGGACACAGAACCCCCACATCATTAGTTAAATTGATCTTCCTCTTAGATTTTGCAGGAAATCGGGGGGTTGTGTGGCTTAGTTTTCAGGAAAAGTGGTCAAATCTGGGTCTGGACAGCAAAAACTGAGGTTTTTCCTGCTGCTCCTTTTTTCTGGATGTTTTAGACACTGGACAATGTCACAAGTTTCAGGAGAGGTGCCAGTAACCTGTACTCACGCAAGGAATTCTGCTATGGAGTTTCCAGGAGTAAAGAAAAGCAGGATTGGGACTTTTGAGAAGGAATAATTGTCAAAACACAATTTGTTTCTTCTGCATCTAATTCCCTGCTTATCATGATTCTAAAGAGCTTCGTGTAATGCACAGAACCACAGAATCACAGAATGGTTTGGGTTGGGTTAAGTTCTTCCAGTTCCAACCTCTTTCCATGGGGTTTGTCCTCCAAAGGCCATTTTTTGTGGAATTCTTACAGGCATTGTAAACACCCGTGACCATCACACGGCGAGAGCAGCTTTGAACAAAGCAGGAGCTTCACCTGCTGCAGCTCTCTCTTGAAAATAAAGCACAGCGTGGTTCCTTCCTCTTTCCCTGGAATGCAGCAGAGGAGCTTTTTCCTTTTATTTTTTTGTGTCCGTGTAACAGCGCAAAGTCACTGCACGAGCAACCAGCAATGTTTATTAATAGAGATCTCCAATTTTGGAGTCTTTGGTAAATTGAGAACACACTGAGAAAGAATCTTATCGCTCGAATCATAGGAAATCCATTTCCAAGCTGCCTGTTTTTCATCAAATTAAAATTAGTTTCATGGGAATATGAGGAGGTTTTTATAATTAGATAATGGAAATTTGCCTAGGTTGTCTTCCACTTATTTGGATGGAACATAAATAACAGGAATGTCATGTCATGCCAGTGTTTACTCATCTAACTCAGCACAAATCTTGGGTCAAGCAAAAAAGGTTTGGAAACATTTCAGCGCTTGTTGCTTAGAGACCATTTTTAACCACTGGAAGGATTTCACTCAGATCCACGGCTGCAGAGTGAAAAATCTGAAAATTGCCAGTTTTTGGAAGGGACCTCAAGGACCATCTTATTCCAACGCCCCAGCCACGAGCGGGGGCATCGTCCACTAGACCAGGTTGCTCCAAGCCCTCAGGTGAAACATTCCCAAGAGTTATCCATCAACTGGGAGAGGAGTTCCCATTCCCCATCCCACAGAGAGATGGGATGGGGGATTATTTGGACACATTTCTCCTTCTCAACCAAATTTAGTCACTAATTAGTACATTTTGCTTTTGATTTTTTTATTTTAATCATTATCATCATCTCTGCTGTCTCCCCTCTCCATGCTTGTACTGAATATTGAATCCACATGGTTTAGGTGAAAATTCCTGAGGTTTGGAGCCAATCCCGGAGGAGCGTTGGCAAAGACTGGTGCTGTCGACCCTCCCATTGCAGGATATGGTGTAATGGAGAGAAAATATGACATCACATCCCTTCCAGACCACTGTGATGTCATATCCCAATTATCCCAACTGTTTTCCTCCTCGAGCATTGAAAAGTCCATTTTTCAGTCATCCCATTTCTCTCGTGCATGAAACCTAAATCAATTAAAATCAAATTTCCAGTAGGTTAAAGTGGGTTTGCACATGTTCCCATCAGGCCTTAGCTCTCCAAGGATGTTTGTGTGACCATTTCTTTCCAGGAGCACTGGATTCATTGCCTGAACACTAGGAAATATCCCGGTAGTATCCCACAAAACTGCCACAGGAAGGATTTCCTCTTGAAAAGGGCTGAGAGCTGGAACTCGTATAGCGAAATCTTGCAGATCACAACCAACCCATTCAGCTCTTTGAATACAGGGGGAAATTCTGCATCAGTGACTGAAGAGACACTAAAATTAAAGAAACCAGGGAAAGAGCATGTCCTGCATCATCATTTTCAGAGGAGCTTGGAATAAACAATTATAACCAGATTTTAGGGAATATTCAACACCAGCCTGTTCATGCTGCGAAGACTGAAGATCTTCCCCACAGGTTTTGCATGGTGGGAGCTGTAATTTCTTTTTTATCCCTATATAGAGTGTCAGGCTTTTATATATTAATCGCTGATTGGTTTTGTCTTCCTTTAAGAAATGCAATCCCTGCAAACACATCATCCCTCGGTGCTCTCTGCACGTGGAGAATGCAAAACCATCTTGATAAAGCATTGCTGCACCGGTGAAATCAGCTGGGGTACAGCTCTCACTCCCCCCTTGTGAATGTCAGAAATTAATACATTCCATAAGCTTCCCTCTCTCCCCTTCTCCTCGTTCTCTTTTTTTTTTTTTTTCCTCTTGCCCTAAATTCCACATGCCTACCCTCTGGATATGGCACTAGTGAGAGCAGTTTAAAATGAACACCTACAGGCGAAGGATGTCCCACCCCATGTCCATGTGATGCTCCTGAGGATCCCAGCCAGGAGATGCTGCAGGGAGCTGGTGGTTGTTGCTGGATTGTGACATCTGATTGTGTCCCAGTCCTTGAATATCCTGAGTTGGAAGGGACCCACAGGGATCCCTTAGTCCAGTCCAGCCCCTGTCCCTGCACAGACCCCCCAGCAATCCCACCCTGAGCATCCCTGGCAGCGTTGTCCCAAAGCTCCTGGAGCTCTGGCAGCCTCGGGGCCGTGCCCATTCCCTGGGGAGCCTGGGCAGTGCCCAGCACCCTCTGGGGGAAGAACCTTTCCCTGATATCCAACCTAAACCTCCCCTGGCACAGCTCCAGGCCATTCCCTCAGGTCACTGGTCACAGGGAGCAGAGATCAGTGTCTTCCCCTCCTCTTCCCCTCATGAGAAATTGTAACTGCGATGAGCTCTCCCTTCAGTCTCCTCCTGGCTGAACATTCCAAGCGCCCTCAGCCACTCCTCACATGGCTTCCCCTCAAAGCCCTTCCCCATCCTCATGGCTCCTTTGGACACTCTCCAACAGTTTAATGTCTTTTTTATATTGTGGCACCCAAAACTGCCCCAGCGCTCGCCGTGAGGCCGCCCCAGTGCAGAGCAGAGCAGGACAATCCCTCCCTGGCCTGGCCAGCTGGGCCTGATCCCCCCAGGACAGGCACGTCCCCTCTGGCTCCAGGGCACTGCTGGCCCACATCCATCTGGCCACGGACCAGGATGCACAGGTTCCTTTCCCTGCCACTGCTTTCCAGCCTCTCATTCCCCGGTCTGTCCCTAAATCCAGGGGTGTCCCATCCCGGGTGCAGAATTGGGTGCTTTTCCTTATTGAACTTCACGTGGTCGGTGATTTTTCATCCCTCTGATTTGTCGAGGTCTCTCTGCAGGGCCTCCCTGCCCTCGAGGGAGTCAACATCTCCTCCCAGGCTTGTATCATCCTCCCTCTTGCCAAAATCACCCTGGGAAACTGCTCCCTTTTTTCCTTGCTGCCTTTAGAGACTTCCAGGGTGTTGTGCTCCCTGTGCATGTTTTTTTTCCGATCACGATGGACTTGTGATCATCCTGGAGAAAAACCCCTTTGGGACGTGCCTGTGTTCCCCTTGTGCACCTGTTTTGTGGCTTCCCGAGTTTTCTCTGAGAGAGCAGGAGAAGGATTATTTGCAGGCACTGCAGAAAGCTGCATTTCTGGTGTTATAACACAGCTGCCATCTCCCAAGAAATTACAATTATCTCTTTCGTAATTAGGACAGGTTTGGCTGAGATTCTGAGTCACGGGGAAGTTCAGTTCTGCTGTTTGCCCCAAAATAGCTCTGTCGTTCCATAAATGTTTTCCCTACAGACTAAGCCTCGAATTCATGATGAAGGTTCAATCACTCCCACCCCTGAAGGCACGGAGGAGGTGGGAGGGTTTTATGGGGTTGTTTTGAAGGGATTGGACACCAAAACATCTGGCAAATGACCAGGTGAAAGAGGGATATGTGTGAACCAAAAAAATGATATAAGGAATAAAAATCTCGTCATGCAAAAAATAGTGAAGCGTGGGATGAAATTCCAGTGGGAGCTTCCAAAGCATATATCAATAAATAAATACATTTAACCTCAGGTGTATTTTCTTTGGAATTTTATTACAGAGACCAGAAATTCTTGCGGGTGACCTGGTGGGAAATATTGATAACATATCAGACGTGCCGGGCCGAGATGTCACCGTATGAAAAAACCAATAAAACAAAGCAAAAAAAAAAATCAAGATTTGAAACTGCCGAAAAGTCTAACCGATGCACTGTTCTCTAAGCATAGGGGCAGAATCTGCTCATTACCTTAATTGATTAGGAGTGTGACGTAGAATCGGCCTTAATTAGTGGCAACAAGCCCTTAAATAGAGGAAAACACGCCCGAGTATGAGGTGTAAAGTGGTGTTGTCGTCGGGTGAATTGTCGATGTCAAAGGTAAGGAAGGAACTATTTGCTGTTTCTCTTGCTCCTTTCATTGTCTGACAACTAAAACAGAGCGTTTCGGTGGGAAGGAGTGTGGGATTTCCACCAAAATTAACTTTTGGGTCGTGGCTTTACAAAATACGGGACAACTAAAGTTAGATTTTTGCTTCCTCGGGAATCACAGCAGTCTCCTGCACTTGTGTGTTGGATTTTGAGTCAGCTGGCTGTAAGTTTTTTATTTATTTTTCCATCTTGAAGCTATTTTGAGTGCTTATAATGCACGAAGTGGGAAAAAATCTGTTAAAATTCTGATGTCTCCTCCTTTTTCTCCTGTTTATGACTGAAAAACAAGTTATATTGGTTTGGACCTATTTTAAAAATTATTTCAGTAGTTTTGCTGGTAAATCTGAAGGTTTATGTGCTCACTAAATCTAAAATAAGTTTTTGGCTGGACAGAGGGAACAATTCACTACGAAACATGACCAAGGTGTGGTTTGTGTACACTCCTGTGGAGAAATGCCTTTCCAGAGCCCTCCTGGCTCTTTTGTTTTGGTTCAAAGCTTCCCTCTACTGAAAACTTGGCTTGTTTTAGGAGCTGTTGGTGAAGGGAAAACTTGACTTGGTAAAAAATGATGGAAGCTATGGGAAGTTTATGATAGTTCTTGTGCTCAGTGTGATGAACCACGGAAGACTGGGTGAATTTTCTTTGGCAAAGAGAGAAATGAAGTCACAAATTATACCATAACTCAAGGAGAAATCTGTATTATTTATAGCTCTTTATGTCATTCCAGAGATAGAGAGAGACAGCTTTAAAAAATAAACTTATAAAGAAAAGGAATTAACACATCTCCAAAAATTTGCTACATCACATCTGAGCTCTTCCTATTCCTGATGTGCCATTCACCAGTGAAGAACACAGGGAAAGGCACTGGAAGGGAGGCACTGCTTGAACAGATCTAATTGTCAATAAGTAATTGTGTTTTAATTAAAATGTGTCATGTCATTCCGAGGGTCCTATATTACATGAGTATGAAAATGTATGACTGCATAATGCGGTAATAATTAGAATTACAATTTCCTAACTCTTAAATTAAAATGCTTGGCAATTAACAGCCTGATAAATCTCACTTTTCCATGTGCGGTTTTTTTTTCCTTTCTATCTGGGAGTATTAAATAGTCCTAATTGCTGATTGCACATTCCTGGGCTGCTGGCAGTTTTCTGTTGAGTCTATCAGACACAACTTCTCCAAGTGTTGCTTAATTTGTGCACGCCGAGTCAAAGGTGTTGCCTGCAACTTCTCCTAACTGGGGAGCTCATGAAGTCCTAAAGCCTCAAAGATGTATCCATAAGATCAGGGTGGACAAGGACTTGGTGTAGGGATGTGTAATCCAGACACAGTTCGGAAATTGTTGGGTGCAGTGCTTGTACATTTGAGGCGAAATCTGACGATGGAGATTTTAATATTTTTGTTGGTTTAGTGAATTCAGAAATCAATTCTGTCTCATTTTCATAGCTTGGTGTAGCGGCGCTCCTTGATTTAGAACACAGAATCCCAGGATCAATGAGGTTGGAAAAGCCCTCTCAAACTGAGTCCAACTGATCCCCAGCACTGCCAAGGCCACCACTGCCCCACGTCCCCAAGTGCCACATCCACATGGCTTTGAAATCCCTCCAGGGATGAGGACTCCACCACTGCCCTGGGCAGCTCTGCTGGGGCTGGACAGCCCTTTCCATGAGGAGATTCCTCCCAATATCCAGCCTGAGCCACCCCTGGCCCAACCCGAGGCCGTTCCCTCTCCTCCTGTCCCTGTTCCCTGGGAGCAGAGCCCGACCCCCCCTGGCTGCCCCCTCCTGTCAGGGAGTTGTGCAGAGCCACAAGGTCCCCCCTGAGCCTCCTTTTCTCCAGGCTGAGCCCCTTTCCCAGCTCCCTCAGCTGCTCCTGGGGCTCCAGCCCCTTCCCCAGCTCCGTTCCCTTCCCTGAACACGCTCCAGCCCCTCCATGTCTGTCTTGTCATGAATTAATGAATCCCAGGCTGGCTTGGGTGGGAAGGGACTTTACAACTCATCCCATTCCAACCCGTGCCACGGGCAGGGACATCTTCCACCATCCCAGGTTGTTCCAAACTCCATCCAGCCCGGTTTGGATGAGTATTTTGGTACTTTTGCATGAATGCTGCTGTTCCTAAGTCCTTCTCCGGCTGAACAATTACCAAATGAGTGGTAGGATGGCACAGCACTGGCTGTGTGCTCTCCGAGTGGCTCCGTGTGACAGCTCTGTGCAGTGTGCCTTCTTGGGGACACACAGGTCGTCCCAACGCGCTCTCACGGGTTCAGATCGTGCTTTTAGTGTTCCCATAAATGTCCTGCTCTGCCTGACACTGAGGAGCCGGACACAAATGCATGTGGAAGAGGTAAAAGCTGCGAAAGGCGTCTCCAGAAAGACTCTTCTGTTTGCATTTTGAATGGGGTCATCAGCGAAAATTGGACTGGAAATAAAGGCGCTTGCTAAAGGTGTTTCTGTGTTCGCTGCCGAGGAGCAGGGAAAGAAAGTTGGAAAGGATTCAAGGAACTCATGAGGCAGCGTGGCCCTGGCTCGGGGTGGGTAAACCCGGGAAGATCACCCAGAATCCCACAAATTAATTGAGACAACTGAGTTTGGGAGACGACAAACTCTGCGGCACAATCCGAGCGAGATCTTCATTTGATGGGGAAGAGCAGGGTCTTGAGAGCAGTTGCTTCCTTAAACATTTATTAAACTCCTTCCCTGCAGATGTAACATTTCCCGTGGTTTTCCCCTGCACTTCACGTCTCGGTGCTCATGGCGTGAACTTTACTGGGACTGATTCTTTAGTGGCTGACTGGAGGTGAGCCAGGAGCGATGACTTCCAGGCATCTCCCCCGGCATTCCCACAGCCCATCCCGCCCCCGGCGAGTGCCTGTGCCAGGGATGGGCTGGCAGGGCTCTCTCCGAGCCCTCCTGTCATCAGGGTCTTGAAAATCCCTATCGTCTTTGGACTTTTTGAGCTGAGAAAGACGAGATTAGAGGGGAAAAAAAAGGGGAAGACATTTAAAATCTGTCATTGGAGTTGTCCCAGCTATGCACAGTGCTGTGCGTGTGGAAACTGCCTGAAGAATGAATTTAGGGGATTTTTCTCCCTGTTGATGATTTCAGTTTAATTGTGCATCTCCATCCCAGCTCAGTGGTCTCTGTCTGTGCCTTTGATTATTTAAGGCGCAACTTCTCAGGCCCAGATTTGGACAATTTGTGCTTTGTGCCAGGTGATGCTGAGGCACCGTCCCCGCAGCTGGGATTTGGGAAGTTGGGAATTCCAGATGGGATTTCAGCTTTTCCTGCAGTCAGTGGGGAGAAGGAAAGAAGCAGCTTTAGGCAGAGTCTTCTCCTTCCAATGGTGCAGTGGTTCTCCCTCTGGAGAAATCTCTCTCCCCACTGACAGTGGCAGCCCCAAGACAAACCTTGTATACAGAAGGAGAAACCAGAGGGTGTAAATCCCTTATTTCTGGTTCTTGAGGAAAAGCTTCTTCACCGAGAAACTCTCTCTGGCACGATTATTATTAATTTTTGTAATGTTCATATGTGCAGACTGCAAACAAACCCAACAATTCTTGAAAAAAATGAAGTGGAAAAGCTGCCAACAATAACTTCTAAAAAAATAATTTTACTTAACCCCACAACCTAATTTTTTTTTATTTTTTTTGTGTTTGTTTATTTATTTTTTTTTAAGCTTGGCCTTTTATTTCTGAGTCTCTGTTGTCACTGGAACACATTTGCAAGAATTTTCTGCAACTTTGGGGACTTGTGATTTTCTTGCTTATCTGAAGGAAGGCTCTGATTCTCTTTCAGTCGCTGCTCGTGAAAGCTGAGGCTTGAAGAAAATCTCCAGCCCCAGCCACACTCTCTGTAACATCAGGAAAATTGGCAACTATTAAAATATTTGCAAATATTTTTCTTGCCAGTTTTTTTTTTCCTCAGTTCTGCTCCCAGCCATCAGCAGGGGACCTTTTGAGGGATAACTGCTCCCTACACGGAATCTTCCCTAGCCTGGTTCAGAGCTGGTGGGTGCAAACACAACTGCACTGGCTTCAGAAATTAAAAGAGAACAATCAAAAACTCCACTGATTTTTGTTTAGTGCTATCTAAGCTTTTGATTTACCTATTCCTCCCCTTTCTAAGTGGGAAAAATGCCATTTTTGAAGCTCCTGGCTGCATGAAAAAGAAATATGCAATATTTCAAAATTTATCCTGTGGAAGCCTTCATTTTGGGCACTTCATTGTGAAAACCATGCCTTGTATTTTTGAAAACGCCTCCCAACCTCTGTTCTTCTGTCTCCTCCTCCTGCAATTGGTGCAAATACGACATTGGGAAGCTTTGGAGACAGACAGGTTGGGAATGGGATATAAATTGATCCTTGCTCCCTGCTGGTGCCTTTGGTGGAAGGGAACAGACCCTGCCCAGGGAAGGAGGGGAAGGGCACCAGGGCCGTGCAATCCAAGGATTTCCTTCTTCGTGGGTACAGGAAAACACACACAGATTCCTCATTGCACGCCTGGTGAGGCTGCAATTAATTTTTGTGTTACTTTGAGCCTTGTTCTAAGGTTTTAAAATCCTTTTGGATGTATCCTAGCAGTGATTTGCTGATGGCCTTGCTGTACCCAGCTCTGGGGAATTTTGATTCCTCGATACACAGGGAAAAATCAGCTGGAATGGTCATGTGACAGATCAGACTGGAATTTGTCTTGGGAAGTGGCAGCATCCAGGTTGATGTGTGCTATGGAAGTTAATCCATGCAAAGGCTTGCTGGGGGTAACCCAAGAATGTAGGGGAGCAGCCAGCAGGGAGTTGTGGGGCAGTGACAAGAAAATCCTTCTTCCTCAAACTCTTTGGCACAGCCAGCAAATTCTTGGTTTGTATTGTGAGGCAAAAAGGTGGTTTTTTTTCTCTCCTTTTCCTTTTTTTCTCATCCAGCATCCAAAGTATAACAGGGAGCAGAAGAGTTTTGAGGAATTGTTGTCTTCTCACTAACTGGATTTCTCTAGGAGCTGTTAAACCTCTGGATGAGGTGTGGGGATGCTGAAAATCTCCTGTTTGGGAAAGGAAAGCTGGCAAAAACAGGGAGTGGTGACAGGTTGGACTCACTTTAGAATCATGGAATAGTTTAGGAGGGAAGAGACCTTAAAGCCAATCTCATTCCATGGGCAGGGACACCTTCCACAGACCAGGTTGCTCCAAGCCCCTTCCAACCTTTTCCTCCTCATTTTCTGCCTTTCCTTTGCTCAGCCACTGCTCAGTGGAGTCCAGAACTGATGTTTAATCAACAACTTGGTACCAGCTGAAGCCCTGATTGGATTACTGCTAATTTGATGCCATTTATCAGTGAATGGTGGAGCAGTGGCTGTTTCTATGTACGAGAACCCCATTTAGTGCTAGGAAAGCACTGAATATCAAATTGCTTGAAAATCACAGCTTGTTTTCCCATCACAAAAATGTTTTTTTCTGAGGAATGAATGGCTGTGCCTGGATGAGATGGAGTTGCAAGTGGGATATTGGCAGGAATGGAGATGGATACGACAAAGCAAGAGGAGAACTGGGGGTTTGTTAAACATCCACAGTTGTTTTCTTGGGCCGTGTTTTCAGACAGGAATAAAGGGGAAGATAATGGGAAATGCACAGTCATAGCCCTTGTTTGGACATGGTTTTTCTGTGTATTTGCCTCATGTGAACCCTTCACATCCATGACATCAATTTTCTGGGATAAAGGATGCCTCAGGATTATGGGGTAATTACTGACTTCCAGGAGACACCTTTCCCTCCACCTGCATTGCTCTCAATTTGGGAGAAAACCACTATTTTGGTTTTCTGTCCTTTTCTTTTTCCACTGGCACGCAGGTGAGGATGGGGACAAGGTCCTGCAGTGTCCCTGTGCCATAGGGATTTAATCTCTGGGTGAGAAAGGAGATGGCCAAAAATTGTGGGCTTTGAAATTATCTTTTATGGCTTAATTGAATGTGAGTTGGTGCAAAAAGGAAGGAGGGGTTTCCCTGCTGGGTGTGGGTGGAAGTGAGGGCGATTGTTGGTGAACAAGAAAATTAAATAAAATTTGGGTTAAAGGAGATGCTGTAAAATGAGGAATGTTGGCTTTTGTTATGTATCTCTGTGAAGAGGAACTTAGAGCAGGTCAGAAGTTGATTCTCGGAGGGGCCAATTCCACCACAAGGATGCTGGAAACCCGTGAGGAGCTGAAGTGCCTCTTCTCTTTCTGACTCCTCCGCCAGCCACAGAGATTTTATATTCAAACAACAACAACAAAAAAACCCCAACTGTAGCTGGAATTAGGCAGACGAGAAAATGCAAATTCATGGCACAGAAAAGCAGAGCATGAAAGAGAAAAAACATCCTGATTGCTCGCAAGGGGAGGGATGGCTCAAGGGCTTTCCTTTTTTTTTTTTTTTTAAATAGAAATAATATTGCAGTTTATTTCTATTCTTGGAGATGGGAGATGGAGGTTGTCTCACGTCCAGGCTAATGTGGGGTTTATTTTATTTATTTTATAGGGTGAGGCTGCTTAGCCCACCCTGTCTGCTCCATCATCTCCTTCAGCCCCACGTGGGCAGCTCTTGGTGGACGGACACAGGTCTGGAATTGTGGCCTGGAATTACCTTTCTCTGTTGGTTTTGGGCCATTCCACCCCCCTCTTTCTCCCTGGAGATTTATTGTATTAAATTTTCAGGGTTTTTTTTTCTAAAGGCTCAGAACAAAGGGAGATTTGTAGAAGATTTGTATGAGGCAAGGGCTCATATTTGGTCTATATTTCAGAGAGGTAAAATAAAATGCTGAACCTCCCACAGATAAACCTCTGGGAGCTCTCCTGGGTACCAGTGGCATATTTCTTCTGTGATCCTTCAGGAGGTTAAGGGTGAAGCCGGAGCTATATGAAGAACAATTTGTTTGCTCTTAACAGGGGCAGAGACAGATGAAGTGGGTGAGCACAACTTGGGGGTCTTTGAGTCATTTCTCTTCAGAGCTCAGCACGTGCCTGTCCTGCGGCCCTTGCTCAGGTCCCCTTCACTGTTTTCATGATGCTTTCGTGCTTCCCAGACTTTTCCCTGTCTGCAGATCAGGAAAACTTCCTAAAAAAATAATGAATGCACTGGTGATGTGTGTATTCCACACCTAAACCCTTTGTGATTGTTTACTTTTTACTTTCAGATGTATAAAAAAGTGTAGGAAAAATTATTTTTTCTGGACAAACTGCCCTTGAAAAAGTTAATTGCTGGAAGAAATTTTTTGTTGTTGTTTTGTCTTTTAAAACACCACACAAAGAGATTAAACAACAGCCTTAGTTCATATTCAGAGTTTTTTCCTCAAATGTGCAACACGATGGACAAAAATTTCAACAGATGCAGAGGACCAAAGAATCCTGGAATGTTTTGGGTGGGAAGGGACCTGAAACTCATCCGGTGTCACCCCTGCCATGGGCAGGGACACTTCCCACTGTCCCAGGCTGCTCCAAGCCCCATCCAGCCTGGCCTGGGACACTGCCAGGGATGGGACATGGTGAAAGATGCCTGAACCACCTCTCTCTGTCCCCAGGTGAGGTTTCACACCAGCATCTCCCTAAAACTCCACCAGCCAAAAAATCTTAAAGTATTGCAGAGCAGGAAATTTAAAAAAAAAATTGCAAAAATCAATTAACATCACTAATTAACTACAATACTACCATTTAATTCACTGCCTGGAAATACAGTGGCTTTGGCCCCGTGCCATGATAAAATCTGTGTGGTGGAGTCTTTCATGTGGTCACACATCCACTCTGAGACCTGACAATGACGAGCAGTTTTTAAACACTCGAGTGCTGCCATTGTTTTACTGAAGAAGTTTTATTGCCTTGCTTGGGCAGTTAATATCTCACAGCAGCTGGTATTGGTGGCAGTGATTTGGGTATCTAAAAAAGGGAGAAAAAACTCTGTAACTTCTGTTTTATATTGTTATGTGTCACTGCTTGCTGTTGGAAGGGTTTAGAAGAAGTTAGACCCTCCCCATAGAAGTATCCATATCAGTAATCAAATATAATCCATATTTTGCCAAGTTTCCCGGGCTGTCGCATCTGCCATCACCACCTGTGATGTTTTTCCTCTTTTTTTTTTTTTTGCTCTAAATAATCAATTATAATATTCTTCTTTTTTTTCTCCCTCCATGCACTGCTTTATTACAACTGGCTCTGGTTAGGGATTTTTTTTTTTAATGTGAGTGAGGAGGTGTGGGTAACTTTGTGCAGGCCTGTTGAGCACTGGAATGGGCATTGCGGAGTCCTGTGCTCCCAGTTTCAGGACGTGCTCTCCATTAACATTAAAACCAGATGAAATCACGTGTGTAAACGAGGATTTACTGAGTAAAGAGATGTCAGACCTTGCAATTTTCTGTCACAAAATGAAGCCCTGGGTGTTGGTAGCGTGTGAGGAGCATCTTTGAAAGATCCAAACAAGGCCCATCCCAGCTTGAGTTTTGTGGGAAAAGCCAAGGAGGAAACATTTTGGTGAAAGCTGAGCAAATTTGTTCCAAGACAGTGAATGTGGAGGACGGTGGTGCTACATTTTCCGGGTTAACTTTAGAAGATATCTGCACTTTGAAAAGCAGGGAATGTGACCAATGGATTTATTGTTTAAAGAACATTCTGGGTGTTCCAGGTGTGTCTGTGGGATGTGCCGGTGCTCCCTGGGTGATCTGGGGTGGTTATCACACACTGAGTATCTCTTCAGTGGGTCCATACTGATGATTTAAGAGCTGGCTTAGGGAGGCCTGAGCAGGGTTTTAGCCTGAACCCCTGCAGTAACCCCTGGTTTGTCCCACGGGGCTGTGCCAGCACCGGCACAAGCAGCTGTTAAACCACCCTTATTTACAGGGGAAAAGGGAAAATATCAGCACTGGGGACTTTTAAAGGCAGAGCAGAGCAAAAAGGGCAGGGATGGGAGTGGAGCAGACCCTTATACTCCTGGGGTTCATGGTAGTGCAGTCATAGACCCCTCTTGGCTGAATATTTCAAATACAGCCATCTTTTTATGTGCCATTAGTGAGGAGGTACTGGTGGGAGTGTGCTGGGGATAAAAGGATGGTCCCAACCCAGCCTATTGGTGAGAGAAGGCTTTTCTTGTCAGTTTGAGGGGAATTTAGCCCAGTGTTGTCTGGAAATCCCATTTCCAAAGTCTGTATCCTGTCTGCTCCCCCTCAGAGCTGCACCAATGTTCTTCAGCACCCACCGAAATGAGAAGGTGATATTTGCACTCAAAGAGCTGCTGTATCCCTTCAACCTGGATCAGACACTTATCTTTATCGAGGAGATGAATTCATTGCAGCTCAGCTGGATTTAAAACCAGGTTTTATATTTTCTTTTTTTAATTTTATGCTTAGGATGGGGACTGTGCGTGGGAACCTGATGAAAAAAAGGTGCACTTGCTCAGCTCCTTTTCGAGCCAGGTTTAACTTTCAGTGATGCTCTCTTTTTGCTGTAAAAAGGGAATTTTGTTACTGTTTTTATCCAGTAAAATTCGTTAGGATCTCTACTTCTTTGCTTTTTGGAGATGGTGACTGAAGGGGTACAAAAACTGGGTGTTGTGATAAATTTTTGATCACAGAAAATAGAAAAAATAGTCAGGAGATTATGTTTTAAAAAGGACAAACTTTAAAAATAAAAAGCCCAAAATGTGCCTCGGTTGAGCTTTTTTAAAATATGACACATCCCCTAAATATGTCACATTTATTTTTATAATGCTATAAATAAAAAAATTGAGGGAGAAAATAATCTCTTGGCTGTTCTTGGGAGCGCAGCCCCTGCCAGGAAAGGTCTCTGTAAATAGCAGAGGTCAGAACTGCTTGGGATCTCTCCCCCACCCCTCTGAAACCAAGGAACACATCTTTGTGTACACTCCATAAAACATGGGTAGCTATTCCTCCTTGGACTGTAAATCCTAGAGACCAGGAGATGCCAAACAGGTGCCAAAAAATTTAGGGGGAAAGAAAATCTATCCTTGGCTACTGTTTCTTAGTGCTGACTTAGAGCTTCAACTATTTTGGCCTGGGAATTTTCTGACAAACACTTTTGGACTGAAACCCTGCGGTTTATTGAAGTGGGTTTTCAGTGAGAAAAGGCCAATTTTGGTCTATCTGAGATGACCGAGGAGTACCAGGCAGTTGGAAGGACTTGGTTGTGTTTTGTTTTCTCTGTGTTGATTTTTTGTTTATTTTTTTTCCCGTGGGGATTTTACACCCCATAATCGTGGGGGTGGTTGCTGCTCAAAAGAGTTGGGTTTGAAATTTGTTTTGCTCTGTGTAAAGAGACTTGCAAGGGATTTTTATTTCTTGCATGACCATGATTAAGGCAAGTTCTGGTTTAGATGCTTATGCTGCAGTAGGAGCAGCAGAAATGAAATGTTTTGGGAAGGGCAGAGGTGGAAGGAAGTTCATCTTTTCCGGCTTCTCTGGTGTAGTTTTTATCTTTCAATCCATTCTAAGAGATTAATTCTAATTTATACGCCTTCAAAGGCAGCTGGGGGTTGTCACAGGTTTGCTCTGGGACTGTCAGCACGCAGGGGATTATCCCAGCCCTGGAGCACCCACAGGGCTCAGGGTGCTGGGAATGTCCTGGGTGCTTCCTGAGAGGCTGGGCAGCCCCCTCTGCTCTGCCCATGGAGAGGAAGGTGATGTTTATCCCACAGAATTCTCATGGATTTGTTTTAATTTTCCAATTCCACAGGGAAACACAAGAGTTTGACCTTTGGAGGAAGGGCTACAAGGCCTACTGTTGGCCTTGGCCACGGCTGGATTTGATCTTGGAGGTCTTTTCCAACCTCAGTGTTCTGGTGATCCCCGAGCCACTTGATTTTGAAAGTAATTTAAAATTAGAGCAACATTTATGGGGAGAAGAGGGGATTGATGCTTTCAGGAACTGGCTTCCCATCTTACAGGCACAAAGGTGAGGCCAAACCATTTCAGTGTAAGCAGCTCTCTGCTCTCTTGAGGTCCCAGCAGGGCTGGCAGGAAGGATGTTCCGTACACACCGTGTGAGGAAAGGAATCTTAAATTGCTCCACTGTTTCCTTGGGAAGTGCTTGGGGAAAGGTCTAAGGGCAGGGACCAAGGGCACACCATGAGCCCATTCCCAAACCCCTCTTTCCCCCCATCACTGTCCTCTCTACCTGTAATTTTCCTCCTGAATAAATTTATTTTACTATTTCACTTTCCTCACCTCCCCAAACCCAGACTTGACCTGCTGTGCTTGCTTTCATTAGAATAAAATAATTCCTTTTAATGCCTTTTGCCCTGGCTAAGCCTTCAGCTTTTTCCAAGTCCTTCAGCTCCTTAGGAAATTTATTATCAATACAGGCTGGATACATGGAATCAATGAGTGTTTTGTGAGAGGTGTGAGACTCTTATTCATAAACAGTATGGGGAAGAGGGAGAGGATGGGTGAGCTCCACTGATTCCTGAAGAAAGAGGTGCTGGAGCACCCAGAAATCTTCTCTAAAAGGCATTTTTCTGCTCTTTTGTATTTTTAATTCTAAAAATAAGCTTTATTGAACCAAGTGACTGTGATGCTCTCTCTCATGCTCGTGGGGGTGGCGGCTCTGGGAGAGAATCCTGTGCATGGTCCTTGCTCTTCGTTATCTTGAATTACACAAATGATTTTAAAACACATGTCAATAGGCTTTTAAGCACGCAGATTCTGTTCTGATTAATTAATCATACAGTTTCTCAGCTTCAAATGAACTTTTTTAATGACAAGTATTCACTTTTTATTTTTTTTTTGGAGCTGTTTTGTTTTTACACATCTGCATACTGCTTAGTTTGAACTTATTAATTAGAATAAATAAAAAATAAGGAAAGCAGCAGGTGTTCTCTTATGTCTTCTACAAAGAATCTTATTCTTTAAGTTTTACCAGATTATTTTATTCCTGCTGCTTCACGCTGCAGGTTTCACAACAGAAATATTTTCTTTTATTCACATGAGACTTTTTTGGGGGTTTTTTTGTTGGCAATTTGAAGGCTGTCATGGTTTGTGGAGAAGAAAACATTCTTATAATGTCTCCTTGCTGCTCCATGACTGATTTTACACGGACTCAGGAGTGAGTTTTAAATAAGTGGATTAGCCCATAATATTCTGGGGAAGGTACAAAGGGAAATGTGGTTTTTTTCCTCCCAATTTCACTTGCAGGGGCCATGTTTGGGAGTAGTTGTTTGTATTAGGCTGGGTGGTTTTTTTTTGGAGGAGGAGAATGGGTGAATTATGTGTTTGTCTGTCACAATTTTCACTTTCAAGGCTGAAGGGCTCAATTTTCTGAGCCCTTGAATAGATGAGAGCAAAGATGAGAGATTATAATTATTGTTATTATTATTATTATTAGTGTTTATTGACTTTTGAGGAAGTTTTCTAGGGCTCTCCATGACTCCAGAACCTGGGGCATGTGGAGCAGCCACTGTTGCTGAGGAGTGCAATGAGGATGGGGTTTGGGGGTGCAAGAAAATTCCCTATTTCTTGTCCCTGACCTCCTGGGGAAGAGAAATCCCTGGGTGGTACCTGAGCGAGAGCACAAAAATTCCAAGCAAAGATATTAAATATCATCTTCCAGCCCATGAATTGTTTATCACATCCTAAAAATGAGGAATATCCACGTTTAGGTACTTGGGTGTGGGCTCAGGCTGTGGCCGGGGGTCACCTGCATGAAGCCATCCCCCCTCCCCCCTCCACTTTTATTTCCATTTTCAATTTTTTAAAATAAATTTCAAATCGACAAATTAGAAATTCCAGCCAACAGCCTTAAAAAGGGAAGAGTAGGCATCACCTTTTACTGCATCCTCCCTGAAAACTCTCCTCCTTTTTTTATTGTTCTCCCTATTTTATTTTTAATTAAAAGCCAGCCTGGACGCGAGTGACTGGCGCGGAAAGCTAAAAAGCAACTTGAAAGTTTGGGGGAATTATTTTCGCGCGGCTCAGACGCGAGGCGAGGATTAGAAACAGTTTAAAAGCTTTCCCATCCCAACGTTATCCATCAGAGGCCCCTCGGAATGCCCAGATGAATATGGGAGTGGACAAGGTTCTGGTTCCTTTCAGAGAGCTGCCTCGACCTTCTGGGTTTTTCCTCGGGCATTGATGTTTGGTGCATATGAAAGGATTTCTCCAGGGGTTTCTCCAAGGGTTTCGCGGGAAGTGAAGCAGATTGGGTGAAGTCAGAATACAGACTTAAGTTCTCTCTGTGTTTTTGGTGGGAGAGAACTGACTCCTGCATTATCTCACAAACACATAGGAAACATAAAAAGGGGAAATTATGCAGAAAAACATAAATTATGTAGATGCTGGAAAGCCTATGCAAAACATGATATGTGCACATAATAGCATATTTCCCTAGGGTCTAATTGCATCCTTTGGGTACCTTTTGAAGCATCTGAATATTCAGAAGAAAGCAAATTTATTGTAATTTACAAAATATCACAAAAAATAAGGTTGATACAGTGATGGATGTTGTAATGGAAACTCACTCTTCTGTTGTTGTCTCCAAGTTGACCGAAGACTAAAATGTAATAAATTAGTGCGGCGGTTGTGTGGGGGATAGAGCTGCTTCCCTCAGCCCATCAGCCCCTTTTCCTTGTAATCCTGGTGCTTTTCCAGATGTTTTTTCGGCAGGTCCTCGGCGCCAACCCGTGTGAGGGGAACCGTGGGTGATAAAAGGCTGGTGTTTGTTTTCTGCCCAGGAGCAGGGATTTAGTCAGGGGAGAGGAGCTCCGTGACAGCCCCGTGGAGTGGATGAGATGGGAGAGCTCTGATGTCAGAAAGGATCATCAGGAATTCTGGGCTCCCACTAAAGTTCCTCCTGAGCCCCACTGAGCAAACTGACAGAGGGTTCTCTGCATCAAAACCAGGGAATCTGCAGACAATCCAAACACCCCTGGACCAGTTACAGCTGCCCTCAGTGATCCCCCTCCCATCAGAAGCTTTTGGGAAACTTGGGATCAGTCACCAAGATCTAAATTTATTCCTCTGTCTTTGAAACGGCTTCACCGCTTTGAACTCCAGAGGCAGGAGGCAAAGGGAAACCATGGGAAATTCTTGCTGAGCCACGTTTCAACATTTTTCCAGAGGCAGGAGGTCATTGTAGCTCTTCTTTGGGAGCTGTTCCCTCATCAAAGGCCGAGTCAGATGCCCCAACCACCTCTCCCTGGGCTCCTCTTCCAAGGATTCTCCTCAGCCCCTGGCACAGCTGCTGGGGAATAGAGACTGCTCCTCCTGCAGTGCCTCCATTGGATGGAGATGTGAGGAATTGCTTTGGATCACTGGGATTTCTCTACAGCTGCTCATATTTCAGGTCAGACAGGTGTAGGCATTTGCTTTGGAGAACAAACTCTTTGGAAGAGGGAGCTATCCACAGGTTTAAGGGTTTTTGCCAGGAAATCCTGAAGGAGCATTTGCATTTTCCATCTTCTATTGTGACTGATCCGGTGTTGTTTCTGGACAAGGTCCTGGGTAATGTCCTCCAGAGGTGACCCTGCTTGGGTGAAGGGTTGGATTAGATGACCTCCAGAGGTTTTCCAACCTTAACCATTCCATGATTCCGACTCATTGTTGTGATGGCACAAGAAAGAACACCAGATTCTGAGCAGGTTTTACTGCACAAGACTTGCTCTGTTAAAAGCACCTAAATCGGCCTTTTTGGCCACAAAATACTGAGTCCCAAACACAAACAGTGACAGAATGATTGAGTTCCAACACATCTGCAGAGCCTCTTTTATGGGAATTTGGCTGCTGACCCTAATGCAGAGAAATTTGGGGCCTCTGTGACAAGCAGGAAGCTGTGCTTGATTTAAGAATCGGGATTTTAATGTTTGTACTTGTTCAAAATATCCACATCCCGTGGAAAGAACAAGCAGGGGGCTTCAGGTGATGGCATGGAAAAAGAATCCCTGGAAGCAAGGTCTAGATCAGGAAGATACGGTGGAAAATCAGGGAAGTTCTGGTACTTTACCCGAATTTTAACCGTATTTAAGAGGTTTTCCTCCTTCTGTGGTTGCTCAGACCATGGGAAGGGCTGTGTTTTATTCCTCTGATGTGCCCTGTGATGAGTTGATCCTGAGACTCCTCCTGTCTCCCAGGGAATCCTGGAAGTTTTTGGATGGGGTCACTGGGATTTGCCATCTCTTATTTGTTTTGCCTTCCTGCATAAACCAGTGAGGAGTGGGCTGCCTTTGGGCACCTTGGAGCGTTGTCATCCTGGGGTGCGTGGGTCCCATCCTGGTGGCACAACCCTGTGGGGTGCAGGGAAAACACCCCAATCCCAATCCATGCTCTGCCATTCCCTGCTTTGTCTCGCCTCGCTCTGGCATCCCCGTATTCAAGGAATGTGTCCAAGCTTCCCCACACCTGGAATTTAAATACATAAATGTCCTGCACAGATCTGTTGTTGGTTGGTAATGTATTGTCAGCTGTCCTGCCAGCCTTTTTATCTTCTGATTAGCTTTGAAATCATTGAAGCCGGTGAAGATTCGTTTGTTATCCCAGTCCTCTGAGGACCAGAAATCCAGTGATGGTGTGGATGTGCTCTGAGGCAAGTTCCCATTTGTAAGATGGATGATGATTGCTTGTCGATACTAAGAAAAAGAGCTTTGTCAAATCTGAAGTTGTCTCCTTTCTTAATGTAAAATATTATTTTTATTTTCACGCTCGGAGAAAATTGTGATGCTGCGAGCAGCAGGCAAAGGAAAAAACAACCACCACCCCAAAACCCAAGGTGACTTGGATGTTTGTTTATTTGTCTGCTTTTGAGGTGTGCAAGACGTTATTTTTATTTTTTTTTTTTTCAGAACAAAAGCTGTCAAGGGAAGGAAAATCCCTCTTTTATGATAAGCTGGTGCAGGTTTACAGGAATTTTCTTTCTTTAATGAGTAAAGATGTAATCTACCTCATTACCTGCTTTCTCTAATCATCTCCCGGAGATGTTCTGGCTCCTGTGCTTTCAACAGAGCACTCCAAGATTTAGTGGGATGTGGCTCAGTGATGGAAAGACTTTGGGAGCTGGGAACCTTGGTGACAACCTGCAGGTGCACACCCAGAGCCACCTGCGGCTGCTGTGGACCTGTGCAGAGATCTGTGTTTCCTTCAGTGTGTGCTGGGACGGGCTTAAAGCACAGCCAGGTCAGAAATGAGGGGGCTGCAGATATTTCAGAGAATCCCAGGATGGTTTGGGTTGGAAGGGGCCTTAAAGGTCATCCCATTCCACCCCATCCACGGGCAGGGACACCTCCCACTGTCCCAGGCTGCTCCAAGTCCCATCCAGCCTGGCCTTGGACACTTCCAGGGGCAGCCCCAGCTTCTCTGGGCACCCTGTGCCAGGGCCTCCCCACCCTCACAGGGAACAATTCCTTCCCAATATCCCATCTAAATTTACCCTTTTCTGTCTAAAGCCATTCCCTGTGTCCTGCCCCTCCATCCCTTGTCCCCAGTCCCTCTCCAGCTCTCCTGGAGCCCCTTTAGGCCCTGGAAGGGGCTCTGAGGTCTCCCCTGAGCCTTCTCTTCTCCAGGTGAGCACCCCCAGCTCTCCCAGCCTGGTTCCATAACAGAAGTGTTCCAGTCTTTGGAAAATCTTTGTGGCCTCCTCCGGGTTTGCTCCAGCAGCTCCAAATCCTTCTGATGTTGTGGACCCCAGAGCTGGATCAGGAGGGGTCTCATCAGAGCGGAGTAGAGGGCGAAATCACTTTCAAGTAATTTCTGAAGAAAACCCTTTTAAATTCCTCAGAGTGAAGGTGGCTGCTAAAGCTGGGACTTGTGAAGACACATTCAGTGAGCCTTTGCTCAGAGCAGGGGCTTCTTTGGTTCCCCCTCTGTGGCTCTGGGGGAGCAATGGGAATTTGCACGGCTTCGTTCCTGCCCCCGATGGAGCCGTGTTTCCTGCCATGCTCAGGGGAGCAGAGCTCAGTCCAAATGTCCTCTGAGCTGGAGCCAGAACGCAGCAAGGCTGCAGTGGGAGATGGATTTGGTCCTCTTGGAGCAGGTCTTTAGCTGCCTTTATGTAGGTGATGGTCTCCAGATGAACCTGTGCTTGTTCCCCCGTTCCATCCAGCAAAAAAACCTCTCAGCTGGGTGTGGAACCATGCACTGCACCCCTGAAAATCTGTATTTTCCTGGAGGCCCTGAGGAGTGGGAACCACGAGAGGGTAACAGTCTAAGTGAGCTCATATCCTTACTCTGTCTCATGGTCTGACTTTGTCTCCATCACCCCCTGTTCCTGTCAGCCCTCCCCGCCTCTCCCGGGGTTTTTCCATGCCATAAAAACAGGAGCCAGGCTCTTTACGACCCAGCAGGAGCCGGGTCTTTCCGCTTGTTTGCTCTGCAAAGACTTCACAGACTTTTGGCCACTGTGAAATAACTCAGACCAACCTGAGGCTGGCTCTGTGCAGCTCTTCATCTGCATTTCCCGTTCCAAAATTTCAGTGGGAGAATCTTTCTCCTCTAAATCCTGTACTAGGACCAGGAACAAAGTTTTTCGTGATTTCTTTCTTCAAGAATTCATAGATTTCACTCTCAGTAAAGGCTGTGCAGAGAGTTTGGAGCTTAAAATGAAGAATCATTTGAGTAATGTGGGTTTTGTTTGTTTAAGAGGATAAAATACTCCTAAATCCTACTCCCACCTTTGACCTTTCCTCCCTGGGAGGAAATAGATAAGCAAATGGGAAAACTGGGGGTGTGGGAAGGAGGATAAGGAAGGTATTGGCCTTAAGCAAAACTCTGTCCTACGAGTCTGTGGATGTATTGTGAATATATCTGTGAGTATATTGGAATTATTAATATATAAGTGATGTCATGGCTTCTTGGCAGCAGCACGGAGCCCTTGGGACACCTCTGGAGCGAGTCAAAGGAAGTAGCAGTGGCTGTGAACATATCTAGGGATGCTTTTGGCTCGCTGGGCGTCAGGTTTTTGGTGCCAAAGTGCTCTCTGTGGAGGGGCAAGAGCGCAGGGGGTGAGCACGGAGCTGCCAGGGAGGTCAGGCTGGCTCTGTGCTCCAGGGAACACCGAGCGCAGGGGCCAGAAGCTCCTGACTGGAAAAGCACATGGTCCCTCTGAACCCTTTCCAACGCTGCTGCCAGCCAAGGAGCCTCAGGTTTATAGCTTCACACGTCTTCATTTCTGGGGGTTTAAGTGGACCAGCAGCGTCGTGGAGGATTAACCCGGAGTTAAAAAAGCATTTATGAGGTGGGAGGATGTGAAGTGAAGGGCTCCTCGTGTCTCCAGGGGCTGGGCTAACAGCCTGTCCCTGTGGGCCTGGCACTCGTGCCCTGAGGGAGGCAACAGCACCAGATTCCAGAAAAATCGTGCACCAGCTTTTCCCTTTGTTTGGAAATCCCACGGCACTTGGTGAGGAGCCTTAGTCCAGGACATTTACAGTGGCTCTCCCAAAGAGCAGGGCCCTGGGCTGACCTTCTCCGTGCTGGGAGGATGGGATGGTGCTGGGCTGTCCTGGAGGAGCCCTCTCATGTCCAGGGATCTGCTCTGTCCCTGTGCACGTTGTGAGGCAGCCACGTGAGTGAAGGAAGCCAGGTTCAAACCTGCTGTAAGGATGAGAACTTTTGCTGATGGCAAAACGGTTCTGATGAGAGAAGAGGAATTTTTTTATTTGCAAGGTGGAGGGAAAGGGTGCAAAATGCAGCCTTGTGATGTTTCCCACGTGGATGTGGATAACCAGCCTGATTAGACAAGCCTGGCAATATTTCGCCTTATGAAAAATCAGCGTTAACTTTGTTCAGTGCTGCCTCGTGGAGGAGAGGGAGCAAGGCAGGAAAATGAAACGTGCCGGTATGAATCCTATCCTGAATGCATCCACACTTGAAACCCATCATAACAAGGCACAGGGATTCCAGCTGACCGAATTTCTATCTGTATTCCAAAGCAGCAGAACAGGGGAGCTTCACATCAGTGACACGTATTAGAGACTGAAAAAAAATCCCTGCTGCACCCGTGCCTATATGCACAAGATTAATGCAAAGGAAAAGCTCCCTCTCCAAGCCCACCACCCACACATCTGCTGACCACCCTCCCCTGCTCCGGCTCCATGGCTCCACACGTGGTGAGAGGATGGAGATGATTAATCAGGGACTGCAGGAGATGCTGAAGGTTTGTGGCCCTGCAGAGCCTGGGGTTGCTGCTGTCTGTGGCGAGGATTTGGGGGAAGGCTCTCAGTTGCCAGGCAGGGATAGAAGATAAAGAACCCCACCAAACTGGAAAAAAAAACCAAAAAACTGTGTTTCTGTGAAAGTCGTAGGATGTAAAAAATCAGTGGCTTTGCAGAACTCTGCTCCCAGTATTATTCTTTGTGATTAGGCTAATGAGCCCTGACTCTTACAGGTACGGTGTGCTGTGATACCCACAGGGGTTGGGATCTTCATCACACAATTAGGTCTCTCCCTCTGTGCAGGCATTTTATAATAAATAATCAGTAGTCTTAATATGGTTTTGAAGTTGGTCAGCGCAGTCATTACCCCGCACAGCTCCCAAGTCCAGCTAAAACTCACTTGCTCAGTCTCATATGCAAAGTCTCGCCTGGTAATGGATGTAAATGTTTTATTAAAGTAAATATTTAGATTTGTTGAATGCTTTTAGATGATTTTTTTTTTTTTGGCAAGTGGAAAAAGGATAGCCATGCCTTGATGCAGGAAGATTGCCTTTATTTGGGTTCTTGTGCCATGTTCTGCCATGGGATGTTGGCTCCACGTCTGGCTGGGTTTGGTATCTGCCACGGTGAGGAAAACTTGGTGCCCAGTGGTGCCGTTGTCCCTTTCCCCACAGCAACAAATAGGCCCAAAGAAGAGCACGGTCCTTATCTTACATGGCAAAACCAAAACGCAAATCCTCCAGATTTATTTCTGGGGCTTTTTGAAGGTTTCCATGTGGTTTAGCAGCAATTTGAGTGTGGCCTCTTGCTGTGCTGGGCCCAGCTGGCCTGGCCTGCCTCGTCCCGGTGATGTACAGTGCAGGGTGGTGTCCCCAAAACCCGCCCTGCCAAGCTCTGGAGGCATCTGGCCAGGCCTCAGCCCTGCAATGTTGCCGATGATTTCTTCCTCCCCGTTAAATTCGTAGAAAGCATTTCAAACCTCGTCTGTCAGAAGCATCACCGCTGCTCAGATAAGGGTTTTAATTTTATTTAATCACTTCTAGCTGCACATCTCGGATGATTGAGCGTGGCCTCTTTGTGGCAGAGTGCTTGGGAGAAGGGACAAAAATCAAACTAAATGATAGTGTTGGCCAAACCCTCGGACTGCCATGGAACCGGTTCCTGACTCCCCAAACTGATTTGCCAAGGATAAATTCCCTTCCAGTTAAAGAGCCAGGCTGAACAGATGTCTTGCACGGTGCCCTGTAAATAAACATCCCGGAGCTCTGGAGCTCACAACGAGCTACAGACTCCAAAAGCTGTTTCTAGACGTGACAAATGCAGGGTGTTCCCTCCCTGAGTTATAGCTGGCATCACACAATGGGATTTGGGATATGGGAAACCTGGGCCCACTCTGCATAAGAGGGGTCATTGTTCCCTTATGAGACACCACGTGCAGCGTTCAAACCCTGCAGCTCTGGGCGTTTCAAATCGGTGGCTCCGTGAGGCACTTTGGCTCCCGGTTTGTCAGAAGAGAGGATGGATTTAGGGACCTGTCATACACCACTGATTAAAAACAGAGGCTGGGGGCAGCTGGGACACCTGTGGTTCATCCCTGGAAGTGTCCAAGGCCAGGGTGGACAGGGCTTGGAGTGACCTGGGATGGTGGAAGGTGTCCCTGCCCATGGCAGGGGTGGCACTGGATGGGCTTTACTCTCCTTTCCAACCCAAACCATTCCATGGCTCCTTAAATCTCTGGTTTCTGTCCTCTCCTTTCCTGGAAAGGACTTGTTTTGTCTCTCTGGGGAGTCTGACTAGGTGAGAGGAAAAAAAGAAAGGTGTTGGCAAGGAGAAGGGATGTTTGATGGCATCCAGGATGGGAAGCAATGATTGCTGTGGTGCTGTGCAGTGTGGGTGAGTCTGGGCAGGAAGGGAATGAGGTGCAGCCATCCCCACGGAGCAGCAGCTGGTGGGAGCCCCCAGGAGTTAAGGCTGGTTTTCCTCTGTGTTTTCCTCCGGGCTCCTCTGCTCCAAAGTTATTTCCCCTTGTTTCCAACACTTCCCAATTGGCATGTGAGGGCTGTACAGGGAATGGCACGGTTGCAGCTGGGTGTTGCTGAGTGCACATCTCACTGCCTGTTGCCAACACATCCCAGATACCCTTGCCTGAAGCTCAATCTGGTCAAAGCAGAGGTTTTTAAGGTGATTTGAGAAGCAGAGCACAGCAGCAGAGGTGGTGGCTGCTCTCCTTGCTGTGGACAGCATCCTTTCCCTGCTCCTGGGGCTCGGGGGAGCCAGTGGGGCTGGGACAGAGGATGGGAACAGACCCCAGGATTTCCCTCTGGCTGTGCCTTACACTTAAAAGCACTTGGCCTTTGTGGTGCCAACAGAACTTGACAAACTGCTTTGCTGATTTGGGTGATGCTGCATAGCCAGGGTTCTCAGATCCTTCTTTCCCCCTTCCCTGCGTGTTACAAATTGCTCTAATGTCACATAAGGGATTGGGAGGGAAACTTGGGCTCCATTCATACCGGCATTGTTGCTAGGAAACCTCCCTTTGACAATGGAGGTTGAGCATGCCTGTATTTGCCTTTGGCTCTCCGAAGGACAAAAATCACCATGTGGCACTGGCGGGGGGAGAGTGGAAAAAAAAAAAAAAAACCACCAAAAAAAACCCAACACAAAAAACCTGAAAATTACTTTAAAATTTTCCACCGTGCCAAATGATGCTCTGAGTTGCAGATGCCAGTGCTTCTGGTTTTGTAGGGACACAGATGAGGCACAGCTCGACCCTTCCATGCTTCATGTGCTGGAAAGTCAGGCTGGATTCTTGGAGTGCCTTCTGCTACCTGAGCTGGCTGGGGCTGCTGTGCCATATGGGAGAGGGACCCGAGCACTTGCCCGTGGTTACCACGCAGGGGGAGCCAGTCCCTGGTATCCATGGGGGAGCACAAGGCACACATTCCCTGGCTCCCGGGAAAGCTGCTTGATTTACAGAGTTTTGTTTGGTGGGAAGGAGAGGTTTCATGATTCTTTCTCTCTCTTTCTCTCTCTCTCTGTCCCTCTCTTTTCTCTTTGAATATCAAGATATTAATTTGCAAAATATCCCGAATAGCCACTGTGTGTATACACACGTGTTAGATTTGCATAGTGGGTGCTTTCAGTAGGCTTGAAGGAAGAAGAAAATATCTGGAAACTCTTTTGTTTTCGTTCAAAGAACTGACAGGATTGAAGACAATTATCTAAACCCAGCATTCATATTTTTTTACACAAATTGGTTTTTTTTTTTTTTTTTTTCTGCCCTGGCTGAAAATCCTGCAGAGTGGAATTTTTTTTTTGCCCGCAGTAGTTGCTGCCAAACATTTTGGATGAAGTGTTGCACATCAGTGCTGACCCCTGGTCAAGGCAGAAGGGGAAAATCTGGTCTTGTGGCCAGGAGATTACAATTATAGTGTTTAATGTTGCAGTTTTGGCTGCAGAAGAGACAAATCTGTGCCTCAAGATGGAATACTGGGTGCAGAAAGCGTGGACTGTGCCCATGCAGCCTCCAGCGCACTGTGGGAGCAGAAAGCTGATAAATTGATCATTATCCTAAAGAAGTAAGAGGTGCAAGATGTTACAATAAGCTCAAGAAATCTCCTAGTTTTAGTAAAAATCCGAATTCTTGATTCGCACTTGACAGTAGTGAATCCTCCCCTTGAATCAAAGGTTCTGTGGGGTTTTTGAGGGGTTGGGTTTCCATCTTTCCCTCTGTGCCGTTTGCAGCGAGGGATAAAGGGCAGGAGCTGCTCCGAGGGCTCCCTGCTTTGTCCTCAGCTGACTCCTTTGTGTGGGGTGGCCACGGGAGGGACGGGGGTCCTGCTGCTGCTGCCATGTGCAGCCCGTGCCAAGAGCTTTCCCGGGACAAAGAGACGGTAATGAGACATCCCAGTGAATCGCAGCCCTGAAAAGCAGCTCAGCATCAGGGCAGCAGCTCCCCGAGCTGTGCTGGACCCTCTGCCTCCCTCCCCGGCGCTGCTCCGGGCACAAACCCTTTGTCCCTGGCCCTGCTCCCGTTCCCTCCCCTGTAGGCACCTCATTACCCATCACACCACCTCCTCTCGTCCTATTAACTCTCCTCTTGGCTTTTCACGCCCCTAATAGCATGGCTATTTATCCCGTGTTAAATTATTTTTACTAAAGCGACAGCTGGGTCCCTTTGTACGAGGTCTTGCAGATCTGTGTGGACTTTCAGAGCTAAAAGTAGGATTCCCCTCTCTGTTTTGGGGAGAAATTAGGGCTCGGGCAGGTGAATTGGGTTGTCCAGCATCACTTTTGCAGTCTAGAGGGCTCAGATTTGCAGTGTCTCTGTGTTTTAGACCAGAGGCACCAGCGGCTTCCTGATGGACCCACACGCTTTTCTGAGTTTGCTGCAAAGGCTTCGGTGTGTGGAGTTCAGAGCAGCCCAGGACCTCCTTATTGCTCCTAGAGGATCATTATTATTATCATTATTATCATTTAATAATGTGGGTTTCTTTTTCCTGCCTTGTGCTTCTAAAGCTTCAGTACAGAATTGATTTGCTTTAAGACATTTGTCTCTCCTGGTTCCCAGTTAAGGATTTCCCACCACTCCTGCCCTGTCCCTGCCCAGCCTTGCTCGGGGTGATATTGAGGGGGCTCTGAACACAGAGGATTTTCTAAATTTATCATAATTACCACCACTTTGGTGCTAAATACCTCTTTTGCTGTTGTGCTCTGTGAATTCACAGGTTATTCCCACGCCCTTCCCGTGTCTGCTTCCTGCCCAGTGAGCAGCTACAGGTGTGCATCACAACAAACAGATGGAAATGGGATTTTTGAGGAGGGTTGTGACTGTTCAATGTCCACCATGAGTTTGTCTTGGATAAACTGGTGAATTTGCTGATTTTTCAGGCAATTATCAGAGTTTTAGGAGGTGTTTTATCAGCCTTCATATCACTTACAAAATCAGGAAGGACTGATGACAATACCGGGGAGGGGATAAGGTTTGGTTGCTCACTTTAAGGGTTTCTATACATAAAAAATGTATAAAATCCCATTTTCTCTAAACCTGATACTCTGCACACTAGATAGGGAGCATTATGGGTGATGCATTTTGAGGAGCAGGATCCTGACCCACATTTCCCCACTGGAACTTGCCCACGGGTATTCCCACTTCCCCCTACCTTTAGGTCCAATCTATTCCATTTCTTGGCATCTGCTTTCAAGGTTTATGTAGACTTGAGCTTTATTTAATTAATATTTTAAGCCCGCCTTGATGAGGAAATGCTCCCTTCCAAAAGCTGCAAATGGGCTACTTTTATTTGAAATTGTATCTGAACAAAGGGCTCAGCACAGATTTATCTCTTGTGTTTCCAAAGCTTCCTCTAGCTCTCCATCAACTTTGGAATAAAGGGTCTATCCATTAAATTTAATCCATCAAACTCTCCTGCCTATGGCAGCAGCTCCGTTGCCCTGCCTGCCCTCTCAGAGCATTTCCTCCTGAAACCAGTGAGATATTTACTCACATTTTAGCAACTCTTTGAAAATGGCCATTATCAGGATATATCATTATGGGTGAAGTATCCCGAGTTTAATCTGCCCGTTGAAATTTACTTCATGTAACAACACAGTGTGTGCCCTGTAAATAACACACTGCATCTCAGGAAACGAAAGATGTTTTGAATAAATAAATAATGGCTTGCTGACTACTGAGGCTCCTGGCTTTGGTAATGTACTGTGGAAGAGAAAGTAAATAGAAATCTCCTTCTGGGCATTTCCGAACATCAAAATGCCCTCTGCGTTTTGTTGTGGTTAAATGCACAACCCCGGCAGAAGCCTTGAGCCCCCTGTTCGGGTGGCCTTGCAAATGAAAATCGCTGATTTTGCTGTAATCAGAGTTTCTGTGAGGGAGCAGGAGATGGTGTTGGACGTAGGGGATTTTTAAATGAAAAACTCTGGCAATGCAAGGGATGTGTCTAAAACCTCGCGGTGTCTGGTTTAATGATGACTGGGGGCATCTGAGGGATGTGTGGTTTTGTGGAGCTGTGGGTGAGCTTTGGTAGATGCTGTTTGCTGCTGGAATTTTAGATGCTGTGGTGTGCAGTGACCACCTGATGTTGTGTTGAGCCTTGGGATAGGGTGAACCCGACCCAGGGTCTAATCCAACCCTTGGATGTGCCACGCTGCTCGAGAGAACAGGGAATCCTCAGGAGCAGGCGGGTGGTGGATCGAGATCATTGGCCACCCTTGTAAAGCCGTCTCAGAGTTCATCATTAGCTTGAGTTTTAGCGGTAGAGTTGGATTTGTGGAAGGAGAAGCCTGGAAACAGCGATTCCTGGCGGGTTTGGGATGGTGTTTAGTTCAGCTCGATGTGGCCAGCTCAGGTGGAGATCAGCATTACCCATGAAGAAGCACAGCACCTCCCACCGAGACCGAACAGAGACACGACCGGTTTGCAAATCCCGTCGCTGAATCATTTTCACCAACTCTGGCTTAGGTAAAAGACAGAAATCTATCAAATGTTGTACAGATTAACTTATCACCCAGTTAAATGGGCTGTCAGTCTGGGCTGCCTGTGCTTGGCAGGGTGAATTCAAATGCATGCAAATTTCCCTGGTGGCTGACGAGCGACGATGGTGGAGCTGTCAACTGATGACATGTGAAAATACATTAACATTGTTTAAAATATATTTGAAAGGGATAGCTCATATTTTGATAACATTTTCACAGGCAAATGATTTGTGTGAGATCTGAAACGCTGACCATATAATTTATGCCGGGAGGATTTTTTTTAATTTTTTTTTTTTCTAATAGCAACTCTTCAGATATGTTTTGTGCTTAGAGGAAGCCCCCGAACAATTAACAATCACCACACAAACCGGTTCGAGTCCCATGTGCCACCATTGTACGGAGTCACTGTTCCGATAGCCTCACTTGTCACTTCCACTTGATCTTTCTAAAAGTGATTAGAAACTTCAAAAAGAACCAATTACACAGGCCATTGTGTTAGAGACCTGCCACTTTTTTTCTTAAAAAGCCTCGTGCCCCTCCCTGCGTTTGGCCTCGCAGTCTTTAATTTCTCCTATTTGCAAGACGGATTTCTTCACTTAATGGGAGCGTCAGGAAGCAGAAATACTGAAAGCTCCACAGCGCTTTCACTCGTTCTTTCAGGGCACAGTGACTTCCTAACCACCCCCTCCATCAGGACACCGAGGGGCCACGTGGCTCGTGATGGTCACTCCCTGCATCCCCAGTTCCGCCAGTGACCGTTTGGATAAGTGGCCTTGAAAGGCAGAAGAAAGATGCAGCTCGCTGCAGGAAAAGGTCGCAGGATGTGAACAAGTGTTGACTGAGCTGTGTGATAAGAAAAACATCTGAAGCCTGTGATTCAAGATCCAGCCTTTAGTCTCGAATCTTCAGGGGTGAAAGGGGAGAACTTAGCACAGTCTAAAAACAGCAGATCTCACAGTTCAGCAGTCAACCATGGCGTCTGATACATGAAAAAAATTACTTATGCTGTCAGCTTCCATTATTTACATGATCTTTCTATGGTTGAGCCGTGGCTGTGGATGTGCAATTCAGCTAGAAAAATTGTGTATTTACACAGATGGGTGCTGGCATGTGACCAGGGCTGGAGCAAACGCGTGGTTAGAGGTAGAAATCAAACACAGAGAGTGGAGAATCGGTTTTTGAGGGGTTTGGTTACAAGGTGAGAATGTTTGCAGGTATGAAGGGCTCTCTGGGAAATGGTGATTCTTAGGAAAAGGAAGGCGGTGTGAACAGGTTTGGGGGGGTTTGCTCTCCTTGGCTTCCTGGAATGTCTGCACTCTCTTTCAGACAGGGGCATCTCTGCCTCTGGTTTTATTTGGAAATTCTGAGCAAGGATAAACATGCTGAAAATGCAGTCAGAAGAGTCTGTCAATAAGACTGAATAATAATACTAATAGGTAATAATAATAATAGAAGTTAACAGTAAGGGTGTAAATGCAGTGCCTGGGATGGAGAAGAGACCTGGTGGTGCTCCTTCACAGAAGCATCTTCTGATGAGGGAGACACAGAGGTCAGGACAGAGGTGCTTTCCTTTCTCATTCCCTTCTTTCTGTGGATTGTACAAACAAACTCTTTCCACCACAGCCTGGATTAGACTATAATTAAATCAGCGGGAATTTATCAGTAAACTTATTTCCTTTTGTGCCTTACAGTGGTGTGTTTGGTGCTCTGGGCACAACTGTTTGCCTTAGAAACCCCTCAGAGTGAAAACCTGGGATGAGATGCAATCCCTAACCTTTCCAGTGGCTGTAGGACACTGTCATAAATTCCTCCCTCTCTCCATTTCTGGGATTTGCCTTTTGAACACCCCCATCTCTACGTGCAGATGGGCTGTAAAACACTTTGGCCGTGTGCTGACTCGGTTCATGCTGAGAAGGTTGCAGAGAGGGAATCCTCAGCGCTGGCAGCCTGAACCTAGAGCAAGTGCAGGTGGATGGGAAAACTTTCCAGGTTTCAAACTGGACAGGAGATGCTGTAACAAAGTCTTCATAAAACTTGGAATTTTACTGGGATTATTTGGATGCTGAGTAGTGAGGTGAGGTTTTTGTCACTGGTGTGAGGCGATGCCTTTACTGAACTTCCAATTTAAGTAGAAATCTCTGACCTGCTTTCGATCTCTAAAGTTCAAACAGTAGCCAAGTGCCAGGAGCACAGACCTCAGTGCTGCAGGGCACAGGTAATGGAGGGAAGAGGGACGAGAGGAGGGGAAGAAGGAACAAGGGGATGAAGCCAGGCCATCAGAGAGATCGCCAAGAAGGGCAACAGGTCCTCTGCTGACATTAGTGGCCTGTGGTTGACTTGGAACAACATGTATTTCACATTAAAACGTTATAAAATATTTGTAGGTGTGTTTGTGCCTTCCTTGAGGGTGTGACTCTCCTCCCCTTAAGGAGGAGAAGTGCCCTCGTGGGTTGCCAGGTATTTAACACGTGGAAAATTGGTACATAAAATCCATTTAGCTTGTTAGTGAATCAATTGCATCTCCCTCGGTGGGGGTGTGATGTGCAAACCCTTTCCCTCCGAATGGTTGTCTCTGCAGTTCTGCACAGCTTCCCTCTGCTGCTCGTAGCCCGGTTCAGCTCCGTTCAGTTGGGTAAACTGGGGGGAGAAAAGAGACTTTTGCCCACATGGAGACATTTCCTTGTGAGAAGGAAGACTAAAAGAAAAGCACGTCGTTGTTGTGCTCTTAAGGAAGGCAGTGAGCTTGGTTTTTTCCAGAGGGAATTCAGCCAGTAAATGCTCTTGTGCTGAGGGGAAATCCCCCACTTGTCTGTCCATTGTCACTTTTAACAATCAGCTTCTGATCACAGACGCGCTTCCCAGAAAGAGTTAAACAGCAGCACAAGCCCAAGAAATTGAAGACGGGAAACTGAACGCCTCAACTTCGAGCAGGGCAGCGCTGTCAGCACATCCCTTCCCGCTCGGGCCAGCCTTGCCAGGAGCAGTTTATGAGCAAGGCTGGCGAGGGGCAGGAGGGCTGGAACGCAAAGCGGCCCCCGCCTCCCTCCGCACACTCCTCTAATTGCTTTTCCCGCTACAAGGCCGGGTCCACCTCTCGCTGGATAAATCGCCCTTGTTTTGTGCAGCCGTGATGGTCGGGTCATGGTGCTGCTTTGCGTTTTGTCGCTTGTGCCCTCTTCCAGCCGCTCCCGCCTCCGGGCGCTCCCGGTGCCGCCCGCTCCGCTCCTGCCGCGGGCTGCGCTGCTGCCGGGTGCCCGGGAATCGCTGCTGCCAGCAGGAATGGCCACTTTTCCTCCGGGGAACATCGGCTTCTTGAGCCAAACCGGTCTCCAAAGCGCTCTCCGTGCTCCTGTGCTTTTGTCCCGTGCCCTCTCAGGAAGGAGGAAGGCGCGGGTGCAGAGGAGGTGGCATCGCTGTGCCGCCGGGCTCTGGGGTAAGGGGCTGTTGTTGGGATCATCCCTTTCCAACCCGTTCTGCCCCAAACGCGGCTCCTGGCCAGGACAGGATGGTTCAGGTCGTGCTCTCCATGACCCCCATGGAATTGTTAGAGCTGGAAGGGACCTCTGGTGGTCGAGTCAGGGTCACCCAGAGCAGGTGACACAGGAACGTGTCCAGGTGGGTTGGGAACGTCTCCAGGGAGGGAGATCCCACAACTCTCAATCCTGCTGTGAAATTTGCATCCTTGACTCAAACTTTCTTCAGGATCAGAACCCATCTACCCCGTTGTGGGAAGGTCTCACTGAAGTCTCACAACTTTGAGGACAAGTTGTGGTTGTTGCAGATCAGGCTCAGTGCCTGGCACAGCAAAGCCCAGATCCTGTCTGGGATGTCTCAAATGAACCACTCATTTTATTTAGACCCCTCATTTAAATTATAATTTTAACTAAATTCTTTGGCCAGGTGTGGAAGTTTTGTTATAATTGAATTTTTCCCACTTTTTTTTTTTTTTTTTCTTCAAGATGATTATAGATACTAAAGGAGGATTCAAAAGTCTTCATTAAAAATGCATTTTGTAAAATTGAAACTTAAGTGTCAGGTTTTTCTAGTAGTCTGTCAAATACTTGACAATTAAAATAGCTGTTTTTAAAAATTTAATGAGACACAATAAGGACTAAATGCACAAGAAGCTTGCTCCTTCTTAGGATGAAGTAGGAACATAACAAGTCCATTATATTTCCTTACAAAAATGTCCCATTTGTAAAATATGCTATAATCTATTTTTAATTAAATTAGTATATGCAATTTATTACCCGAGCTATATTTATTAATATTTAATATTTAATTTCAAATTAATTATCCAAGTGAAAGAGGACTCAGCTGGGCTGGAGGGATTCACAGAACAGGAAGTGTCCTGCAGCAGCTGGAGGTAAACCCGGAACGTGCAGCTGTCCTGAGCTTTGTGGGAATGATGGAAAAAAAAAATGCATCAGAAGTTGTGGGTGCAGTCACCTTCTCGTATGGAAGTGTGGAATCCCTGAGGAGATGAATGCCTGGTGTTCATACGTTCATAATTTCAGGAATTTTCTGAATTAATCAGAGAATGGATCAGGTTGGAAGGGACCATTGGAGGTCATCGAGTCCAACCTCCCTGCTCCAGCAGGGACATCCCCGAGCACCTTACTCAGGATGGTGTCCAGGTGGCTTTGAATATCTGTAGAGAAGGAGATATTGCTGATATTTTATCTCAACACTGGTCTCTGTGACTGTGGGAGCATCCTGTGCATCAAGACCTAACCTCCCAAGGTTGCACCTTCCACCTCTCTTCTGGGTAGTTTGCCCCTTTTCTATGCTCTGGGAAATTCAGCTTTAGGTTTCCACGAGATGGGATTTCCTCCTTCTCTTCTGTGCTTTGATGAGCAGAGAAGAAGGTGCCACTCTGATATTTAAAGTGGGATCCCTCAGCCAGCACCCAGCCTCTCATCGTGCATCATTTTAGGTAAACCCAGGCAGAAAGAAATCATGGAATGGGTTGGAAAGGACCTTAAAGCCCTTCTCATTCCCCCCCCTGCCATGGGCAGGGACACCTTCCACTAGCCCAGGCTGCTCCAAGCCCCATCCAGCCTGGCCTTGGACACTTCCAGGGATCCAGGGGCATCCACAGCTGCTCTGGGCACCCTGTGCCAGGGCCTCCCCACCCTCACAGGGGAGGATTTTTTTCCTAATATCCATCTAAACCTACTCTTAGTCTGAAGCTATTCCCTCTTGTCCTGGCACAAGATGCTCTTATAAAAAATCACCACGCTGGGTCACATT
>VZTE01003932.1:349990-352014 GCA_013397775.1 Eulacestoma nigropectus
CCAGTCCTGTGGCCTGGTACAGCAATGGGTACAGGAGTCGATCTTTCCTGAAAACTCTTTTTCTATTTCCTGAATTTGCTGTACTTATCTGGGCTGGGCTAATCCAGAGCTTGGAATAGTGCCAGAACGTGGTTTTGGTGTGATGTCCTGTGCAAGGGAGGGCTCTACTTCAGGAGCAACAAGCTGAAGGTACAGTGAGAAATTTTTCAATAATTTGGTTATACTTCAGATCCTGAGCTCTTCAGCTGGGGGTGGTTTTAGGTCTGTGTGATTCTGAATTATTTATTCTTTATTCAGCCTGGGTCCAATTTTACGCCAAACTCTCCTGGTCGGCACAGATTTCAAATGCTATTTCTAGCGAAAAAAGAACAAACCCTTCACTTCTTCCTTTTGTTATTTGGGGGATTCGCCTTTACTTCCTGACAATTCTCACTTTCTTAAGTGAATTTATCAAGGCAAGCGGAGAAAGAGATGAGTGTTGCTTGTTCCCTTGCCCTCTGGTCATGGCTGCCTACCCCAAATCCTTGTCAAGAAGTTTCTTTAAAATCACTCATAATAATGAAAAAACTTTGTGATCCCAGACAATTTTTTTCCCCCCGTAAATTTTGCTTTACTACTTCAGCCTCCATGCTGTTAATTTGAACCTTTTAGTGTTTTTTGGTTATCATTTAAGTCCTGAGGTGAATGTAACATGAAATTATTCACTTGTCAGAAACATTTTATCCGGGAGCTGTGGCAGCAGCTGCCCTGGGTGTTTCTGGAGCAGGACAGGATGTGTTTTGTTCTTGCAGCTCCACCTGGGTGTCCGCAGGAGCTGCTCTTGCTTGGCTTTTTCTACTGGCTCAGAGCATCTGGAAAATGGGTGCAAATGCTCTCCCTTCCGTGCTTTTGCCATCACATCCTCCCTGAAAAAGGCTTTTGGCAGGCTGTCAAAATACATCTTGTCCAGTGCCAGGTGCTGGTGTCAGGGCTACGAGGTGAGGCATGAAAGTGCCTGAGTGTTTCCCACCCTGCCACTGAGGCCCAGGGTTGTGGTACCCCTTGGAAGGCTTGGAAGGGGCACAAATAACGATTCTGAGCAGGATTTGGGGCTGTTTATCCCCTTTCTCTCTACCCGTGCTGAGAACAGAAAACACTTGTGATTTCCTGTCGGCTTCTCCCGGTACTTTCAGGACTTGCTTACCTTGTTTCCTCCCCCGAGCAGAATATCATGCCCTTGGTCCTTGGCTTCCCAAGCAAGGCAGAGAAGACATCCGCATATTCCCTACACCATTTTTCTCTTTAGTGGGTATTAGCAGATGTGCTTCCAGCAGACTGGCTAAGCACAAACAGGCTTTTAGAGCGACAGGTTCATGAACCAGGGGCCCCGCTGGCGCTCCTGTACCCAGCTCCCCTCACCACCCTCGCCGTGCCCCGGCCCTCCACGCCGCGCCAAGCGGGAGAGCCTCAAAATCTCCCTCTCTCAAGCTCCCTGGGGTTTCTGCTGATTGATTTCTTTTTTTCTTCCTCCTTTTTTTCCTCCTTGCTGCCCACGAAGCCGTGCCTATAAGTGCCTGTGCCGCGGCGCGGGCGCGGGGCTCACTTGCTGCTCCCAGATAAGCGCGTTAATCCTTTGTCTTGTGCGGCGGGATAAGACACCAACCCTCGCGGCAGCACCGCGGCGTTTGTTCGAGTTGCTTTCGCAGAGCTGTTGCAGAGCTCTCAGAGCATTGGGTCTTGGCCCATTGCCCCTGCTAGGCTGCTCCCTTGATGGATTAGCCGGACTTCAAGGAAAATCCTGCTTTAACAATAGCGGGGAATCGTGTGGTCCTTGGTCTACCTAAGGAGAGGTGCCAACGGTATTTTCTGCTACCAGCAAATCTGCTCAGGCCCTTTGATCCGATTTCTCTCTTCTTGATTTTGATATCTCTACAAAAGCCATTGCAGATGGGAAAGGGAGGAAAAAAACAAACCCCAAACGCACCAGCGAAGCCACCCTCAGTTTTTGTTCATTCTTTTTTTTTTTTTTTTCCCAGCTTTCCCCT
>VZTE01003932.1:352093-364593 GCA_013397775.1 Eulacestoma nigropectus
AGCTTTCCCCTCTTTTCCTTCCCCCCCTCCCTCCCTTGAGCCGCTGAGGCGGCCTCATGGAAGAGAAACTAAATCGCTCTCCTCTTGCTTTGGGCTGTTTTTCATCACTTCTTCTGTGCTTCCTGACCCCAAAAAGCAGGCTTAAGTTGCTACATTCCTCCTCCTTCACCATAGCCAGAGACACAGTTCTCCACATTTCAGCAGATGTGCCAAAGGTACTCTGCTCTCCCTCGGGCATAACTTCAAATTTTGGCAAATGCAAAGCTTGGACATAGTCCAGGAAAATGTTTTTGTCTTGAAAAAGTGTTATTGTTTTGTTTTGTCAAAAAAAGTACTTTATTTGAGCTTGAAATGTTGTTTGAAACATATTGCTGAAACTCTCAGAAATCCGGAGTTTTCTTAATTTTTCAAGGGAGCTCTCACTGAGCTCCAGATGTTTTGCCACTGACCATCAGCTCTGGAAACGGGTAGCCAAGCAGGGAAATTATTATTCCTCTCAGCCTTGTCTATACCAGAAGGCACAAGCAGTGACACTGAAAAAATGTCAATTAACCTGCACTGTTGGTAACCTCAGAGGCTTCTTTCTTTACCTGGAAACTTTTTTTTTTGTGGAAAAATTTCCATATGTGTGCGTGTACGAGTCTGGGTGCGCACGTGAGCAAAGCCATGGATGTGATGCTGGAAATCCTGCTGCCTTTGGTCAGCTTTAGAGGGAACTAAAACCCAGCTGTGCTCACAGCCAGGAGAATTCAGCAGGGCTAACACACATAAAAGCAGACACGAGATCCTTCATGTCTCAGACCAAGCAGCAGGCGTGCTTTGGGCCTTGCAAAAAAATACTGGATTGATGTGAAGCTCTGTGATGGTGAAAATACGTGGGATTTCTGCCACCTGCCCTTTGCATCCATCCCGTATCCTTCTCAAGTCAGCTCATAACCGATTCTTCCCGAGCTTCCAGCTGCTTGGCATTTCTTGTGTAAAATAATTAATGATTGTAGGGAATGGAGGGATCAGCCATGGGATAGTCAAGCTTGGTCTTGGGCGTTTGTGTACAGGCACTCGTGTGCAGTCAGGGCTCAGTAGCAGCGTCAAAGGGGGAAAAAGATGAATTATGTGGAGAAATATTAGGGAAAATGATTTTAAAAGGATTTAAGGATATAGGTATAGAAGGAGGCTATAAGGAGGGTCAAAGGTGGCTCTGGCATGGGGGTGGGGCACGAGAAAATGCTGGGACTAAAAACTGGACCAAAAGTTTCAGGCAGGACAGTTTTTTACTCAAATCTCTGGGAACAGAGAGCACAGCTGTAGGGAACTTGTTGGAGCTGTTGGAGTTCCCTGCTCCAACTCGTCCGAACCTCCCTGGGTGTGGTCTCTGCGAGCTGAGATGAACCTTTGGACCAGTTCCATCCCATGGGATGGCCAATCCCGTGGGATCCTCACGCAATTGTGTTTCATTCTAGAACCATAGAATTGTTTAGGTTGGAGAAGCCCTGTAAGATCACTGAGTCAACCATTATCCCAGCACTGCCAGTTCCATCCCTAAACTGTGTCCCTGTGTGCTTCAGTTCCCAATAAACGCCCGAACAGCAGTAAATAAAAACACAAAAGAAGAGGAAAATGGTGTGTTTGGGACAGCATTTCATGCACTGATGTTTTGAGACCTTAGAAAGCCACATTGTCTGCCCTGGAAATGCCCATTCCCTGAGCTCCACGCCCCACTAAGATCCCAAACATTGCTTCCTCCACCATCAGGGCAAACTGGGAAGAAGCTGCTGGTTCATCCCTGATTTTAGAACTTGTAGTACAGACCAGGAGAGCTGCTGAGGGGCTGACCAGAACCATCTGCTGCAGCTGCCTGGTTCCAAACAAGTGGTCCCCTCGTGTGGCTTTGAGAGTGATGTGCCCTGGGGTGGTGACTCTGCCCTGACAGCCTGACCTCACTGGGTTTGGCTCATTTTGGGTCGCTATCCAAAAAATTATGTCACAGGAAAACTGGGCAAGGACTGGTTTACTGGGTTGTTGAGTTTTTCATGTTTTGGGTTCAATGAGTGGATGTTTCCCAGGAAAGCATTTCCATCAAAAAGCACCCAGCATCCTCTCATTTTACACCAAAGACAAGGTTCAGGAAAAGCTCTTCTTTAAATGATATGAATTGAATTATACTAGAGTAGAAATGCTGGCGATAATGGTTCCTCCATGGCACTTTGTGCCTCAATCTCAAGTCCCTGACTTGTGTCTGACTATGGAAATGATATTTGGAAGTGCAGGAGCCTGGACAGAGCCCCCACCTGCAGGGATAACAGGACAGAGGGCATCAAAACAACCGTGTGGAATTGGAAAGATGAGCCCCAGCCCACAGGACTGTGTTGGAAGGTAGCACACAGATATATCACAATTACACTTCTCCGAGACTGGAAATGCTGGGTAATTGTCTTTCCCTGCCAGTGTGCTCAGGGCGCTTTACAACAATAAATGTCACCAGGAGTGCTGAAGAACAGAAAGCACAATAACAGGAAACTGCTGCTCCAGGAATGCAAGGAAACGAAGCTTTCGTGGAAAAACTGGGGTCTGGGTGTGCAGGGTGGTGGAGCCCAGGGTGCTGCCTCGAGGCTGGAGCTCCTGGCAGTGGGTATGGACAGAGAGAGGAGGCAATGCCAGTCCCCAGCCCTCTGGAGCACTGCCCACCCTGCCTCTGCAAAGTGGGAAAGCTCGGGGCCGAACATTGATTTAGGGCAAGGACAAAGTTCTCTTTGCAGCCAAAACAAAATTGTGTGCCAGTCAAAGAGGTGTGAGACAGGCTGTTGTTGACCTCTAGGGAGTATCAGAGGACAAAAATCCTTGGAAGAAAATTCAAAATCAACCCCCAGGGAAGCCAAGCACTGCTGGAAGTGCTGCAGCACCGTGGTGCCAGGACCTCTGAGCATCCACACAGCCCTCTCTGGAAAGACACCTCTAATATTCCATCCTGTGGCTAGAAAACATCTTCATCTTGCTTCCTAAAAGGCAGCATGGGTTGGGATTTGAGAGACTTGGTGCCTGAATCATTGCAGACCCTCCTTTAGGGTCTGGGGAAATCCACCTCTGGCCCTGCCTGAGAGAGGAGGAGAGAGATCCCCTCTCACCACTCTCTTCTCCCCCCTCTTCTCTCTCCTTTCTCCTCTCTGCAGTGGGTGGTGAGTGCAGATCCTTCCAGCAGGTGCCTGTTGTTTTTGAGGCACGTCCTACAGCAGGACCTTGATCTCACTGGGGCCTTAATA
The DNA here is from genome assembly GCA_013397775.1 of Eulacestoma nigropectus. Lineage (NCBI taxonomy): Eukaryota > Metazoa > Chordata > Aves > Passeriformes > Eulacestoma > Eulacestoma nigropectus. The sequence continues at coordinate 355,351 of VZTE01003932.1, forward strand.
ATAGCAAGATACTAAAAATAATCAGAATATATTCAAAAGTGGACAGGAGAGGGTATTTGGCTCGTTTGCAATGGCCATTAGATAGCTGATACTTGCTGTGTTTGCTCTCTATGCTTCAGAGCCATCCATAATTAGAACACATTTTTGTAACCCTATCTTGGAGCAGATTTGATTTTTAGGAAGGAAAAATGTCACTAAATCATTATTATTCATGTGACAAATCCTGAAGGGTAAATTTTTTTTAAACACCACCTCTATCAGTCTCTCCCATGTCACCTAACTTTTATGCAATAACACTGTTCCCTTAGAGATACCGTATAAAATATCTCTCACTTCCCAATATTATTCATAGAATTCCCATTATAGAACATTGAAAACCCAGATTAGAAGAGTACAAGAATATTTTATGACCAGTTTGAAAATGCTGTTACTGCTGCAATAAATTAAGAAGTTAAATTACTCCCACATTGAGTATTGATATACTGTGCATGGCAGAAAAATTCCTTTGAAATATACTGTACAATACATATAGAGAAATTCCAGCCCCTTTGATGGCTGCCAGCAAAGGGGGTTGTGAGGACTTGGGGCCAGGGGATTGGGTTGCCAAGTTTGGTTTTTAAAGCAACGAGTTGAGCAAAGGCAAAATCAGAACAGCAAAATTTTATGCGGATAATTGGGAATGTTGGGATGTTGCATTTAATGGCCAAGTCCCTCATTCTTCTCGCATTCTTTGTGAACTCTATAGACAGGATATTTCCTGGGCCAGCAGACCTAATTTCCCATAATATTGTTTCACTTGCTCATATCTGTGTGGACATTTATTTGTGGCCTTTACCTGACCACTGTGAATGTGTGATGTGTATATGCCTCATTTATATTAGGGTTTTGTTTTTTTTTTTTGGCTGATTGGTCATCCTAACTCAAATTTTTGACTGCCAAGGGAAAAGCAGAAAAAAAGTAGGAATGTTGGATCCAATCTGGCTGATGGGATATAATTGCTTTTAGATCTAAGGATGCTCAACTAATTAATTAAATCAACTTTTAAGCTTTATTTCTTGTTGTTTTCGCTATTGGAGTGGCGTAAATCCACCAGAATGTGCCAGATAATTTCGATGCAGGAATTTATGTGCATAAATTGCCTTTTTTTTTCTGCTTACGCAGCTTCAGTTGTGAAGCATTGCACAGGGAACTGCACTTATACAAAGTGGTTGTTACAACTTCAGGTGAGAGCTGAGCTTTCTCGTTTATTTCCCTGTGTTGTCTGCTGGGCAAAAAACCCCATTTTATTAAGGAAAATAATTGGAGAGATTTTCCTGCTAGACCATATTGGCAACCAAGCCACCTATTTTGCAAAAAAAATGTAACAAAAGAGCCCTTTTGCACGTTTTGCAGAGGAATCCAAAGAGCTGCTGCAGCACCGGCAGCGTAAGCAGCTTATTGGGGCTTGCCAAGAACCCGGCAAATCCAGGCCTTGAGTTTACAATAATAATTACAGTGTATTCTGCTGATTGCAATGTTCTGGCCCAACAGGGCCTGTTTAACTAAGCTGGCCCTGGAATCGAGTACCTACAAGTAATGTGATCTATTTATTAACGAGTGCTTTTTACGGGAGCGTCCGTTCTGAGCTCCCTCATTATTCCACAAACGGGGAACGGCCTTTCAGCAGGAGTTATTTATATAAAACGGAGCAGAGGAGTTATTTAAGAGCAACATAAACCTCGATTAAGCCCTGGTGTGTGTTTTTAAAGGTTATTCTTGGAGGATTTTCCCTCCCAAGGAAAGCGAGGCAATGAAGGGTAGAAGCCGAGCAGAATGTTTTTCCCTAGATGCGCCAAAAAATTCACTCAAAGATCAGCGGCAGCTTTCTGTAAATCCCCAAGCTTAGGCACGCTTGTCGGGCCCTTGACTTTTCCGTGGAGTTGGTGCTTCTCAGATTAAGCCCAGCCCAGCCAGGGAACCGCTCAAACCCACGCGGATCTGGCGCCGATCCGCGGCCCGAGACTCCGCCAGCGCTGCCCACGACGCCTTATCTTCGTGTATAACCATGTAGCAGATCATGTATTCATTTGTATCATTAAATAAAGACTAACAGAGCTGTAGACCCAGCCGAGCAGAAGGGATGCTCGGAGGATCATGGGTTCCCGGCATGCCCCGCTCCCCTTGGAAAGGCGCTGACTCACTCCCCGAGCAATCAGCGTTGTGTGCCATTACAAATGGGCTGGTTAATAGGCCTGCATCCATTATCATTAGTGCATCTCAGCACGCAGGTACATGATGGGGCCTGCCAGCGCATTTGCTCCAGCTCACTGAGCCAGGGGCCATGCTCCATTGCAAATGAGGATGAGGAACACCTGCTCCAGGGTTTTTCGGCAGACCGGAGTCATCCTTCACATCTCATGCAACACTTGTTCTGTCAGAATGCAATGCTGGCACCGGCCGGAGCGGGGCCGTGCCAGGCGTCCGACTAAAGATGAGACACTTCCCTGTGGTCTCCTGCTCAAGTTCAGCTTTGAAATTTTTTTTTTTTCAAAGAAAGCTTTTAAAAATTTATCAAGTTCGTATTAGGCATTCAGTCATTATGTTAAGGGTTTAAAAATAAAGATGAAAAAAAAGAGAAACTTTGCTTCAGAAATTAACTTTTTTTTTTGGCAATTAGAATGGCGGCATAAAATATTTATTGAGTCTGATAATTTTATTCACCGTGCTGAGTGCTGGCTGTTTGGATGCGTTTTTTGAGAGAGGTTTTATTTTTGGAAAATTCATTTTTTTTCCCCCTATTTTTCTTTCTGGCCTCCTGCAACTATTCCCAGTGTTTGTGGGATTTTCTTTTTAATTGTCTCCACCAGGTGACCCGAGATGTGATACTGGACACTAACCAAAAGGGGGAAAATATGACAAAATATTGCCTTCTCCAGGCACGTGTCTTTCCATGCAGAGGCCTCTGCTCTGGCTGCCCTCCAGAGCCAGGACAAAGGCTTTCCTCATCCTGCTCCAAAAGGCACAACACTCGCTGCCAGCCCCAGGCTTGCTTGTTTGAGGCACTGGAAACCAAAATGAAGGGAGAAAAACCAGTTGGAATTTGAAGAAGCAGCTCTTGAGGTTTGTAATTTACACTGAAGGGCACAGTGACGGTGGCAGCGTGTCCTTTTTGTCCCCCTGTCCTGTGTAACGGGGATTTTATGGGCACTGCTGGCTGCCAAAGCTTCTCAGTCCTTAAAAACGGGAATCCTGCAAGTGTGACCAGCTGGGAGACGCTGTCGGGCTCACGGACATCCCCTCATCCCAATGGATCACTTCCTACTGGGAAGAATCCTCTGAATTACTCCCTGGGGGAGGCTCTTGATGTCCTCCAGTGCCACTTCCCTGGGGAATGAGGAATCACCTTCTGAATCAAGGCTGGAGCTGAGCTGGGGCAGGGGGACAGTCCTGGCCACATCCTGCCCCTGGCAAAAATGCAACACCAACATCCCCTCCTTGGCCAGAGTCCCCTTTGTCTCCCAGGAAAGCAGAAGGATGGGAGTCGTTGCTTCTCCAAAATTCAGGTAAGACGACCTGACTCTGGACTTGGAACAAGGCTTTAATGAAGAAATTCCTGTTTGCTTTTCATGCTTTTCTTTTTTTCAAGATTTATTCCTTTGCCACCTCCCCCAGTCCTCCCATCCACACTGAAGAGGCTTTTGGTTCTGCTTCCAGAGCCTCCAAGAAAGTGACAACTATTTCAGCAGGAAGCCTCATCTGGTGGAATCCAGGTTTCCACAGCGATGAAATGGTGCTGGGAGTTACAGATCTGCTGGTTTGGTGCTCTGCCAGGAGAGGGGAGTCCTCAGTTTGTACTTTAGGATCCCAAGTCTTATCTCTGCTTTATGCTCAGGCACTACAGAAAATGCTTCCCAAGATCCATCCTTTTAAGCATTACGAGCTTTGATGCTCAAATGGAATCTTGGACTCTTGTTCCTCAAGGTGCTTCTGTGTCCCTCTTGGGTCTGGGTTCCTTTCTTATGATTTGCTGAAACAAAAATGCTGCAGGAAGCACTGATGTGAATGTGGGTTAGAGATTTGTGTTAAACTTCTGAGGTTTTCTATATTTTCCGTATTATTACACAGAAATATTCTTGTTTCTTCTTTTATTCTGGTTGCTTCAGAAGGTTGTGCTCATCAAATGCCCTTGGACTGCTGCTGGAGATGTCCCTGCCTTCCCCAGGGGATCGTGGGCTGGTCACTGATAACTCAGTATCAGACATAGAAAAAAGTTTAAAAGTTTCATATCACTCTGTGTAAATTTTAAGGGAGAAGAGAGAAAAAATCTTCGTCTTTAGAAACGCAGTTGTGGCATTTTTTGATCTGTGACATTGTTCAGCAAATCCAAAAAGGAAAGAGTTGTCCCCTGAGGTGGGAGGGACCATCGACCCACCCAGGGCTCTTGGGAAGTGATGGGATCTGCAATGGGAGCTGAGGGAAAAGTATGAAAAGAAACCGAATAGAGAGAGATCTCACACATTACAATGGGAAATTTGGGAATAAAATACTTCCAATTGCATTTAACAGACATTTCAATTAGTATTTACATTTTTCTGTGTTTAAGGTGTATTTCCAAGTCTTTTGAGGGATGTGGGTTTGATGGAACTTTTGTTCAATGCCTTTCTTTTAATTTCTATCCACCCACTGAGAGCTGCTCAAAGCTGATGCAATACTGGAAAAAGAGGTGCTGGGAAGGCAAATTTCCCCTCCTGCAGGTCTGAAAATCCTGAGGAAAAGCTGTTCAGAGGGATGACAGTAATGCAGAATAAGGATATGTATGGTTGATGCAGGCAAGATATGGGGATATTTTAATTAGAAGCATGAGTAGGAAAAATAGGGTTTGGGTTGGACTTTTCAAGGAGTAACTCTAGAAGAATGTCTGGAAGACTCTAGAGGAAGGAATCCTTTGGGATCAATCTGTAAGTCTGGGTTTGGGAAAAGGCAGAGTCAGGCAATGCGAGACAAGCCTGATAATTGTCTGGGGATGTTAAAACTCTTGGTTTTCTTCTGTCACAACAGAAATAAACAATATCTTCCTTTTTTTTTTTTTTTCTTTTCCATTCCATAGGGAGTGCTGGATACCTACTGGGACTTTTATCACACACTGCAGGGAAGAGCTCCAGAGGGTTATTTGGAATATTGTTATTGGCTTGGAGTGCAGTGACGCACCCACGGTGCTCGGGGAGTTTCTTACACAGCGCCCCAAACTCCAGGTGTGGGCACCACTCTGGGCCTCAGCATCCCTAGAAACATCACCTTTCAAAGTTAATGTTGCAACACGAGCAATAAATATTTAAAATATATCAGGTATCAAAATTTTTTAAGCATAGCCTTGAAGCTCAGGGTGTGTTTACAAGCTTTGCTGACTGAACAGACCTCAGTATGTGTTTTTAAAATCCCAATCCCATCAGGGTCTCAAGCAAACAATACCTCTACCCAACTTCCATATACTTTAAATACATGGATGCTGCTGGATGCAGCTGTTAACTGGAGGAAGGACTAAACCTAATTTGGAAATTCCAAGTTTATGTAATTCCTAACCTCGTTTCTTGCGTTGTGCTGCAGCCTTGCCCTGTGATGACCCATCCCTTCATCCCAGTGATGGAATGGCTGCGTCCAGACGTGCCAGGGAGCCCTGAGCCCGTGATGTGAGAGCCCAACCCAACTCTGAAACCACGTCTCTGGAGGTGAGAGGCTCGTGCATTAACCCACTTGTGCTGCTACATATTTAAAGCATGTTTTTTAATATTGAAAAGAAGAAAATCATCCTATATTTGTGAAAAAAACCCCCAACAATTAAAGATTGAAATAGGTGGTGCCGACAAATTTAAACACAAAGAGAAGTTGGATTGGGCATATTCTGATTTATTTTGGGACGGGGTTGTTTGGCATCCTGCTGTTTTGAGGTGCTGGGAGCTGGATGCCAGGGCACTCCTACCCCACTGCCAGTGCAAGAACACAACATATTCTCATCTCCAAAAAGCCAAACCGAGGGTTTGGCTGAGGGAACACGTTGTTTGTGATATTTGGCTGGGTAACCACTGGTTCCTCAGCAATTTTCCTGCACTTTCTCTCCTCCCTCCCCCACAACGAGATGGCTTAAGTACAGACTGCAATATTTAATACCAGATTTCATTTTTCTATCACCTGTGGCTGGATGCTGTGATGCTGAAATACGGGGAGGGGATCAGGGGGCCCTTTTCCCAATTGTGGACAAGGCTGGGACGCACCACCACCTCCTGTCCATGGCTTTACCAGGTCACCAGGTGCTGCCTCACTTTTCCCAAGGGAATTTTCCCCGTGCCAGTGCAGAGCCCTGGTTTTGTGAAGCACATCGGTGGAGACAGGTCTGAGACAAAGAAACTCTTATTTATACATGTGGCCTCCTCTGAATTTGTGTCAAAGTCTCTGGAGATGCCCTCCAGCTTCCCTAAATTTCATATTTTTATAATGAAGATAATTTTGAGTTTTACAAGCCCAAAAATGTCTAAAACTAATAAACATTTTATACACGTGTCAAAAGACGCTTAAAAAGCAGCCAAACCATGGATTTTTAACAACTGAGGGGGGGATAACAACGAAAAACCCACAACACACTCCTTGTTTGCCAAGTTCCTGCAGCCTGAGCAAATTTTTAGAGATGAGTTATAAACCCCAGATTAATGGAGATCTAATGGAAGTGCTGACACTTCCTAAAGCTGGAGTAGCCCCACAACAACCCCACATCCCACTGCCGACCCCATCCCTCCTTCCCAGTGCTGGAATAAGGCAGCACTTGAGGGAATTAAGACACAGGAGGGCTCCTGAGTGTTCTCACCCTCCTTTCTTCTGCGAGCTTGCAGGGAAAGGATTTGGCAGGAGGATTTGGCAGCCTGGCAGCTCATGGGGAAACAATAAGAGCAGCTATCAGTGCAAAACGGAGCGGCCTCGGTGGCTGGTGGCCACCCAGCCCTGCTGGCCCCCCCCTTCAAACGCACAGTGCTGGGTTTATGGCAAGGCTTAGGAGGAAAGGCTCTTACAGCCACCATCCAAGGGTTGTAGTTGTCTCCCGTTGGAAATGCCACTTACGGATTCTTTGATGGTTTTTAGGGAGGTGTTTGCATCAAATAGATGGAGTGGTTTGGTTTCCTGGGGTTGTTTCCTGCTGAAAAGGTGGATTTGGGGTTGTGTGTCTGTGTGCAGACGTGCAGCTCCTCCGCGAGATGTTTGTGGGGATGTGCAGCGGCACATAAGCAAAGCCTGGCTGGTACACAGCAGCTGGCTCACTTTTATCACCAGCTTTGCCATAAAACATCCCATTTTAATAATCAAATTAGAGCCGAGGCAAACCTGTACAGGTGAGAGGAAATCTGTGAGCGTGATCAAAACCACATTTCCGATTCAGGACGGAATCGCAGGCTACAGGGAGGTACATCTGTAAATTATACAGGAAGCTTTCTTCAACAACTGATTCACCCTGACAGTTTTACTGGAGTATATGAAAATTAGTATTAAAGATGTGATATGTAGGCTTCTTTCCAGGAATTCCAATCTGGTTTCAATAAAATGAAAACACTGATTGGAAGTGAAGTTGCCTTCCGGTTTTGCCTTTGGCTATTATGTGTTCATTCGTGAAATGACTGAATTCCACAACTACTTTTAATATTCACCTTTTGAGTTCATCTCCCGTGCTGGACACATTGGAATGATTAAAATAGCACCGACTCCTGAAGCCGGATTCTCTTTAATTTGAAACAGCCTGGGTGCTGAGGAGGAAAAAAATATTAGAATAAAAATGAGTGCTCTGTTAAGTCCATCCTTTCTTAGCAGGCAGTTGCTTCAATGCCTGTTTAGGGTAGAATACTAATAAAGAAGTGGATGAAACATCCCTGAATAGCTGTGAAAGAGCACAGCTCCATGCTCCCTGTCCCTCCAGGTTGCTGCTCCTGGTGGTGTCTGCTGGCTGAAAGGTTTGCGTGCTCCAACACTCCAGGTCCCTCCGTGCCGCCGTGCTTTGGCAGCTGCCTGGCCCTGCACATCAGTGCCACTGTGTGCTCAGCTCCTGCCAGGGACAGGGCCTGGGAAAAGGGGTGCAGAGAGGAGATCTGGGGCCAGCAGATGTAAACATTTAAGATATCTGAGGTTTTGCGATACAAACTGTTGCGTTCCAGCTTATTGTTCCAAACGGCTTTTGCACGCTGAACCTGCGGGAGCTCCGTGCCAGATGAGCAGACCAGCTTCTTGCAGAGCATGAGTGATTTTATGTGTTGAGGAGCTCATAAAGAAGTCCAAATTCCCTTGGATTTGCTAACACCTTCCAGACTACGCTCGATGTTTTGAGGCCGTATCGTCCTGGGGATGGAAAAACTGGATCTGCTGGTTTCAGGGAGGTGCTGGCTGGAGGAGCCGTGGGGCAGAGCTCAGTGTGGCACCCAGGCTCTTCACCTGGGCTGCCATCACTTAATGGCAGTGGTTCAAACAATTAAATTTCCTTCATTAGTTTATGTGGAAAAGCTGGTCCTTCTACTGGTGGCAGTGACCCCCTCATAAATCTCCCCCAGGGCCTGTGTTTGCTGGGGAAAAACCCTCACTCCCTGCTCCCCACGGCACTGTCTGTGCAGTTTCCTCCCTGCTCTGGGGTTGTGGGATTGCTGGTACTCTCTTTTTGGGGCGTTTAAGGGGATGTTTCCTTCTCAGCAGCACTGGAGGTCTCAACCCCCGGATCTACCACAGCCGACCCGAGCCGCTGCGGACTAAAAGGACATCTATAATAAACAGTAATATTAAAAACTTTAGCACCTCTGTGGAACAAAGGAAAACCCAGGGAAGTAATTTCAGCCTCTGTATTCAGTCACCTCTCTGGCAACCTCTGCAATGAGTATTCTGGCAAGTTATCTCGCTGAGGGAGAGTCTGACTTTCTGCAGTTGTCCAAGGCAATCTTTGATTAAATTTTGGATGCTGTTACTTAGACACCCGCTCCTGATGCACTTACCATATTTTGCAAAGAGAAGGTCTCTGTGAATTGAAAATTTCTGGTTATGTGCGTTCAAGGTCATGCATAAAACAGCATCTAGGATCATGGAAAGTTGAGGAATTTAATCAAAATGCTGCTCTATAGTTTGGTGTGTTTTGTAGGATAAGCAGGGGCACCAATAATGCTGTCAATGCAGAGCTCATTTAGACACTTGTGAATTATTGAGCTGCAGAGCAAACCTCAGCACAGCCTAAATCAACAGTTTTCCACA
>VZTE01003932.1:367093-419593 GCA_013397775.1 Eulacestoma nigropectus
GAAGCTGCCTGGCATGTCCCAAAGTTAACATGTTTTGTGTGGGAGCCAGCGTTGGCTGGTTCATTGTGCCTTCCCTGCACAGGAGAAGGATGCACAGCGGAGCACCGGGCGGGATCGCGTGGAATTCTGCCAGCGCCGGGCACCGCGGCAACGAGCTTTGTCTTACTGGCACCAAATGTTCCCAGAACTTACCTTTAGGGTTTCGTTATTTCTTTTCCACCCCCCTCCTCTCCCTGGAGAAGATATTCCTTGGGAATATCCTCTTGTAAAGAGCTGTGGGATTTTGGCTGCTGCTCGCTGAGTGAATCCGAGCAAACCGATGGTTAAATCTGTAGGAATAAAAATATCCATGCTGGAAAAAATATAGTTGCAGTGCTATAAATACATTAGGCTGGGTTTTTTCCCCTCATTTATTTATTTATTTATTTAAATAAAATGATAATTTGGGAGGGAGAAGGGAAGCAGTTTTAATCGGGGAGGGGCAGTGTGTTTTTCCCTGCTTTGCTGAAATGACTGGCAGTTTTAAAAAGCTACTCACATTATCCCTCTCTCCTCTTCCAGTGCAACTGTAAAGAAACCTAATTTCATCTGTAATAAAGCACCTGATGGGCAGTGATCCCTGGCAAACAATATTTCAGCTTAATGCTAAGCGTTGAAAAAACATCATCGAAAAATAAAGATGCCAAGAAAAATCATCTGTGTGTTAGCTTGGCAGTCGTCCTCAGAAATGGGAGGGATAGTTCGACAGTGAGCCTGATTTGGGGGTTTTCTCCCTTTTTCTTGGGTAATGAATGAAGTGTGGAGGGAGGGGAGGCAGCAGCGAGGGAGGGCTGGGTGCTGCGGCCGAGGAACCGCTCAAGCTCCCCGCGCGCCTCGCGAGAAAACACCGAGCTCGCTGCCAAATTGGGGCAGTTGTGAGCTGTGAGGGAGGCCAGGCACTGAGCTAAGAGCACCAAAATCACTTCTCAGAGCCCCTACCATGGGTGTGATGTGTCCTCACCTCGTCCTTTCCCTGTGCAAGGAGTGCTGTAAACACATCCCGGAGAGAGTTTCGCAGAAAATTGTAATGCTGCTTTTTAAGAACCGATTGGCAAAGGTGTTTTGAAAATGCTCGTCAAAAATGAGATAGAGACAAAGGAGTTTCACTGATTTGATTATTTTTGGTTTTATTTCTAATTCTCTGCATAGAGTCACAGAATGTTTTGTGATGGGACCTTGGAGATCATCTAGTTCCAACCCCCTGCTATGGACATCTTCACATCCAGTAGTGTCTGGAGTCTCTGAAGATGTAATAGGTCTGGAAAACTAATCTAGGAAATTTTCCTCAAAGCAAAACACACCTGGGATTTACTCAGGACCTCATCCAAACTCCCCGGAGATGGTCAAGAGCCAGTTGGTGGCCTCAGCCTCATTTGACTCTCCAGTGGTGTCTGCAGTTGTCCCAAGTTCAGCTGATCCTCTCGCGCAGCTCGAGGAAAGAGATCGTAATCCTCAAAGTGTTCCGAGGAGGATAAGAGCAGGATTTGATACTGCAGGGATTGTGAGTGGCTGTGGTTGGCATGGGAGAGGTTGGCAAAGCTTGGATCTCACAGTAACAGGAGCAGTGGTGCCACCTGGGGTGGAAGCACCGAACACTCGTTTAAGCCAGGGGGTTGGAGGTGCCTGGCTCCCACTGGCATTGCCAGGGCTTGGCTCCCGTTGGCATTGCCATGGATTGGGTATCTTTAAACATCTTTAGGTGCTGGGTGGGGGTTGAGCCAGTTCTGGGTGAGGCAAGGCAGAGGTGTTCCCGTTGGGAAAGGACAGCTCACGGCAGAATTCCTGTCTGAGCCCTCCAGCTGAGGAGGACGTCCCCTGAGCCGTGACAAGGATGAAAATGCTCGATGTCTGGTCAGGTGAAAAGTGCAACAGACACCAGGAAAAAACGATCAGGAATTCAGAAATCCAACATGCAGATGTGAAAGCCATGTTTGAATTTAATCCCTGGGAATTATGAGAAGCATAAAAGTCCCGTTATGGAATGGCACAATGTATTAGCAGTTATAGGTGTTAAATCAAACCGAGGTACCTGATGTTAATGGGCAAAGTGACTGTGCTTAAACAGTTGTCTACTTATTAAATCTCTAATTAAGGACATGCAAACCAAGTGGCGAAGATTTTCCACTAAACATGATAAATTGTGATTAGCAGAATGTTTTTAATGTGCTGCAGAGCAAGCCAGTTTTATTAAAAAAGAACAGAAGCCACCCAAATTTCTCCCAGCAGCTTTACCTGTAATGGTAGTGGTACCTCTACAGGTCGCAATAAATTGATTTTCGCTGTGTGTATTAACCCCTGACTGCAGTTTGGATCCTAATTTTTCTGTTTTTACAATCCCTCTTTACAGCATCTTTTGGGGTTTATCTCAAACAAGCCAGACAAGCTGGAAGTGACTTTTTGGAAGCCGCCTCACGACTTTCTGCCTGGATTGCGTGTGATGTGAGTGTAAGTATTTTCCTGCTACAGCACACCCCTCCATAGGAATAAGTGCACTTACTTGACTCAATCAGCCATCTGTGACTCCATCAGCCACAGTGGAAACTAATGGTAATTGCCAATTGTTAACCAGACAATAGCAGATGCTAACTTTAATATCCAACAGTGCTCTTCCGAGCATCTTTTATGGAGACATGGCCTCACTTTAATACGTGTTTTCTTTCCCCAAAATAAGGCGACTTAGTAAAGGCTGATTAGCCTAGGGAGCTATGTGACTTGAAGCAATGAACTTCCAGGAATGGCAGCCCATGTGCTGTTTCTGGGCCGTAATGTCTACAACGCGAAAATTTAGAAGCCTGGATTTAAAATTCTTCTCGCAATGCAATTTTTTTCCAGTGAAATTTCAGAAAGAGCCACGTCCTAGATGCTAACACCAGAGCGATGCCTTTCCTGGCAGTGTCCTTGCCTCCTATTAGATAATCAATTAGTCTCAGAACATTAAAAAGCAAAATGCTGCAACAGGATTTTCCACCAAATTCAAAAATATTTACTAAAGGATTTCATTGCTCCGGTTTATTTACACGGAAGCCCGAAGGCCGCACAATATAATGCTGCTGCTCTGGCACCAAGACAGCTCTGCAGCCTCGGCCCCGAAGGACATCTGGAGTTTCTGGGTCGCAGCAGTTCCTTTTTGCAGAAATTTGCTCGCAGAAAGTAATGAATGAGCCCATTTTCACTTCGACTGGGGCCTGCAGTCTACGGGAGACATTAGGAGCAATTTGTAGTCAACGGGCAGGTCTGCTCCATCTAAAATATTATCAATGAGCTTGTCAACCCGAGCCTTAACCTTCTTTGTTATTTTCATCTGCTCCTCTCTCAGATGTCTCTCCTCGTAGCCATAACCTCTGAAGACTGGCAACAGGATGTCATACACCTGTTTTGCTCAAGGCTGGGACTCGGAGCCCTGCGCGAGGTTGTGTCGGCATTGGCTCGCTCGCTGCTTTGCTCAACGTATATGTCAGAATGTCAGATGATCGTTGTTGTATCTGCAGCTGTTGCATGAGCAGAGTGCCAGGGGCACAACTTTCCTGCAGTGAGCTTTAATTTGCTCTCCCCTCCCTGAAGAGCTCCCGCGCTTCACCTTGCTGCTGCTGCTGCAGCTGGAGGAGAGCTCAGCCCGCGTGCAGCTGAGGCTGCGGCACAGGAGGCAGGGAGGGAAGCAGGAGTGGAGGCAGGGATGAAGGCAGGGAGGGAGATGGGCAGAGAGGGAGGCAGGGAAGGAGGCAGAGAGGCAGGGATGCAGGGATGGAGGCAGGGGTGCAGGCAGAGAGAGAGGCATGGCAGGATTTGAGGCAGGGATGCAGGAATGGAGGCAGGATTTGAGGCAGGGTGGCAGCGAAGGAGGAAAAGCAGGGAGAGAAGGAGGTGGGGTGGCAGGGAAGGAGAGATGCAGACAGGGATGGAGGCAGAGGTGCAGGCAGGGGGGCAGACATGGAGGCAGGAATTGAGGCAGGGATGCAGGAAGGGAGGCAGAATTTGAGGCATGTAGGGATGAAGGCAGGGTGAGGAAAAGGTAGGGAAACAGGGATGGAGGCTGAGAAGCAGGGATGGAGACAGGGAAGCAGGCAGAGAAGAAGCCAGGAAGGCAGGGAAGGAGGCAGGCAGGGAAGCAGGGAAACTGAGGCAGGCAGGGAGGCTCAGCACCAGCCGGGGCACAACTCGGTGGAGGTGCTGCAGACTGTTATTTGCATCTTTGCTCAATGAGGCATTTTCCTAATTGTTTGCAGGAAGGAATTGTGAACACTGAGGGATTTATATTTGTGCGAGTCAATCTGTAGTATATTTGGAAGCTGTTCCAACAGAGCTACTCGTAGCCTAAATAAGCCATAACCTGCCAAGATATTCATGAGAGATCTGACTAGGTTTTTGACTGCTCTCAGAATTAGGTTGACAATCAAAACAGATGTAGAATGAGGCTGCAACTGGATTGCCAAAGGCAAAAAAAATCCTGTCAAATTCTTTAAAAGAGCGAGCTGATAAACCACTGTAATACATGGGAATAGTGGACATTAGTGACTAGACAAGGACACATATGTCCACCTTCAGTTTTGCTCGGGACTGTGGATTTGTTTCTCAAATTAGGTAGCAAGGGCATTAGAAAAAAAATGCTTTAAAATACACAGGCAGGGAAAGTTTTAAAAGACACGGCATTGCTGCATGAATATTACAGGATGTTTCTCAGGGTTTTTTAAAAATACGTGTTTTTGTGGAATTGCTGCGTTGCTGAGTGACAAATTGGGAAGGCACAGATCATCTGTAATTTAAAAGAAGAAAGCAATTGAGAGTTTGATTAAAAAGCAACACAATTCTGTATTACTGGATATTGCTTGGTTGCATCTATTATTGAGGGAGACATGAAGCCTTTTGTCTTTCACTTGAAATGTTAACTAAGTCAAGATTAAATGTACAAAATGGGGCTTCATCTTTAGCAAGGAGAATGGATGCAGTGGCCTAATGTGTACATCTGTATCTTGTCCAAGAGTTGCAACTCGTAATTCCTGCATCCAGGTCTTTGTAAGAGTGGGAAAAGGAGAGTTTTTGAGGGATGAAGCACAAGAGTGAAAGATACTGGTGGGAGAAAAAAACCCAACTGGTTTACAGCTGCCTGCTGGGCAAAATCCCTGTCCAGAAGGACATCTCTGGGTGGAGGGATCCATATGGTGGGTCTTCATGGTGTTTCAGGGTAGGGATGGCTGACAAATATGGAATGACACCTTTCCCTGGGGAAAATGCAGAGTCATTCAAAAGGGAGCCATTCACAGGGTTTGTTTCAACGAATATCCCAACTTGAAAAACTATAGAACAAATCATAGAACAGTTTTCAAAATGTTTTACTCATTAATCCTGTTTTTTTGGAATAACCTTTCTTCTTCAAATGTAGCTTGCAGGTGCGTTTTAGGTCTTTTTTGAAAAGAAAGACATTTCAAAATTATTTTTAGAATAATATTTTAACCTCAGAAATCTTTTTAAGGATTTTTTTCTGTGTAGAAGGCTGCTTGCCTCATTTTATGTCTTGAACAGCTGTGCAGAGGTCAGGATGGTAATGGAATTGTCCTTCTTTTCCCCAAACCTACCTCCCAAATATTGCCACCTTCCTCAAATTTTTCTCTATAGAAGGTAAAACATTCAAGCCCCGCCTTGAATTGGTTGGCTCTGCTCGGGACCTGCACATGCGTGTCCTCCAGCTCCGGGCAAAGGGCTCTGCGTGGTATCCTTCAGATTTCTGGCTAATCCACACCAGCCAGAGCAGCTGGGAATGTGCCTGCCTGGAGCTGGCTGCCAGCCCGAGCCTGGCAAGTTGGCTGGGCGGTCACCTGGCACACGAGGGCCGTGGCACCGAGCTCACCGGTGCTGCCCAGCTGAGCGCTAGAGGACCTGGTCCCTGCTGGCAGAATCACTCTCCCTGCTCCAGAGATGAAGATGGATTGGTCCAAGTGGAGCATCAGGTCTTCAGGGCCAAAAACAAGCCGGAAATGTGAGCTCAGGCCATCCTGGCCAAGTCCTCTTCCATAGGCACAGGACATATTTTGTCCCATGGGGACCCTGGAGCACCTCTGGGCTTGTGGAAACCCCCGGAACAAACTGTTCATGACATTTCTTTTGGCTCAGATGCCATTTCTCTTCTTTCCAGGAGGATCTTTCCCCTCTATTAATACCTCCATTTTCTTTTTAATTAAAATGAAATCTATTTTTGATACCTCACCACCAGATCCAACACCGTATTCCCGAGTGAAGGACATATTCCCTCCACTGCAGTGTGAGGCAATGTTATTTCTTGCACTCTATTTCCAATCAAGTTGGGCAACATTAACTCATCATTTTTTTTTTCTTCACTAGTATTCAGTGCTTTCATATCCTGGTTAGATCTTGATAGGAAAATATAAAAAACACGTCAAGAGAGTGGTTCAGTTACAAATGGAGTGCAAAAATGATTTTGGAGAAAGCCCATTTGTCTGTGATTTCTAACCTAATTCTGCAAACCCTGGTGGTTTGGAGAGTTTAGCATCCAGAGGTTTGGGTGTTTGCCCAAACTAACCCTAAAAAGCAAACCTTTGGCCGCTTGCCTTTCAGCTGAGTGTGTGATATAAATAGCTGTGCTAGGAACAGACAAAGGAGGTATTGCACGGAGCAGCCAAGGGAGACCACGTGAGCCGCTCCATCAGGCCAGGTTTTGCTATCCCAGCTGGAGACGTGCTCCTACTTTTTCCTGGTATTCATGCAGTGGTGACTGGGTGCCACAAGGCAGCGAGTCTTCAGCACTTTTACCTTTCTTCAGCTTCTGTGAAGACTCACTACTCAACTCCCTCAGGAAAAAAACCCCAATTAATTTAAAAAATACTCAGTAAAGTCCTTCTCATGTTGGCTTTGGCAGCTTTGTTGTAGAGCTGCAGTTTTGGATGGCGGAGAACCAAGATGTTCTTGCAAGACCAGACCAGAGAGGAAGGGTTCAGACCTCCCTTGTCCCTGCATCCTTGTTCAGGTGAAATGAGATTTGGTGTTTTCTTCAACATTTCACAGCTTTTTTTGTCTTTTCCTAGACTGGTTCATGGGATTGCCTGAAGTCCTAAACAAACCTTTATCTGTATACACAAGTTCAGCCTTGACCAGGTAGCAGCCTGGAATAAATCAACTGTTGGAGAAATCTAAAGCTCAGGGAAATGGTGAAATCCCCGTCCCTGGAAGAAATCAAAAAACTGTAGATGTGGCACTTGGGGACATTGGTTAGTGGTGGCCTTGGCAGTGCTGGGAGTCTTGGTCTTACAGGGCTTTTCCAACCTAAACAATTCTGTGATTCCAAGATTCTGTGAGGTCTTATTATGACACCTTTAGTTTCCATTTTAGGACTGTTTTGGTCTGTATTTGTGTATAGAAAGCAATGTCGAAAAAAGAGGAGCAAACACCAATTTGCATTTGAAAGGCAGAAATTCCAGGGAAACCAAGATAAATCTCACATCCTTCTCAAAACCCCGGAGCTTCCTCACATCTCAGCTGATGTCTGGATATTCATGGGAGGTGTAGGAAGAATCAGGCCACTTTATCTGCATCACCTTTCTCGTGTTGCCCCTTTCTTTGTGGCTGCTTCTCTTTGGTGACAATTTGCTGTAAAATTGCCACTCCACCTTTCTTTCCCTCGTGTGCCTTCCTTGACCCCTGCTCCTTCCATTTGGCAGAGCTGAGAAGCCAGAGCCCTAAATCATGCCAGCAGCCGTGGCTGGGGTGAGGTGCTTTTCCCTGGATTCCAGCCGGTGGCCCCTCCCAACTCCTGCTTTCCCAATTCCCGCGGAGATGGAGCGTTCTCATGCTGTCTAAGAGCCAAGAGCTGAGCTACCAATAGAAACCCTGATGGATGGTGGAAGGGCTTTTCCATAATTCCCCATTCCTAATCAATGAGCATGTTTGACATCCCAGCAGCTCAGCATTGGAGGATAGCTGTCGATAGTGCTGAAAGGAAACGGGAAACCCTTGCATCATTGATGGGAGCTGGTTATTGATGTCATCACTCCTGTCACTCGCTGATAAATACAGCCCACTGTGACTTCCCTCCAATCTGTAGAGCCGTGGATTTGAAAATAAACATCAATAACTTGAAAATCAACGTGCAATTGAGGCGATGCTAACTCCAAGTGGTGATGAATCTTGGATTTTCTCCTGCCTATTTCCGTATTTCACCCTCATAAAGCACATGTGGGCAGTTGCCTGTGCCATTTGGGATAAAGTAGATATTTGGATTACAACGAGGGCCTGGATAACGGGTGCCTTGTTCTCAAATTGCTTTATGGATGGATCTGTGCATAATAATGGCTGTAGCAATATGCTGCCTATTTACTAAGACAAAATTCTGATACCTTATCAATTCAAGCATCATGCAGAAAAACCTTTTTGGGCCGCTTTTGCTTGTAACCTTCTATTGGTCACTCGATATAAGCAAGAAGTGGAAACGTGGTCAATGTCCCTTTTCTCTTCTTTGAGGCCGGCTCCTGGAGGTCTGGTTTCCAGAGAGCAGCGAGCGGGAGCGTCGGCACCTGCGTCCCAGACAGCTGGCACACTCTGCCCGTGCCGCAGCCGCCATCTGTGCCAGCGCCACGCGCCAGTGACGGGACTGGGGGCGAGGCAGGAGCAAGAAAGTGACTTCACACCAGGACAGAGGTGGGTTTGTGTCTTTGAGCACTGAAATCTGCTATGGGTTGGGTGTCTGCCTCTCTTTCCTCGCTCTCTCACTGAAGTTGCTGCTGGTCATACACTTAATTACGGGTGTTCTGGGTGGATTTAAGGACTTTAAGCGTAGAGGGGATCTTTCTGTAGAGCTTATATGGAATTGTTTGGGCTCTGAGCAACCTGGTTTAGTGAAAACTTTCCTTCCCATGGTGGTTGGAACAGGACGATGTTTAAGGTCCCTTCCAACCCACACCAGTCTATCATTCTATGACTGAAAGCATCAGGTATTTCTCTGATACATAAAGAGATTGTTTTCCTGTAGAAATTGTGTTCCCCCAAAGAGACCACTCACAATCAAACTTTCCCTTACATTGTGTGGAAGGAAGAGCTCAGCAGCACCCTGTAAAAGGAAGAGGCCCCTCCTCCATCTCCATGAACCTCTTCAAGGAGCCAATCTTCCAGGTCAAAGCCAATGGCAGGGTTTTCTACTCCATCCTGGAATCCTGGCAGCTCCTTGTTGCTGCCTGGCTTGGCACGGCCTGAAATGGTGGCAGAGGACAACATTTGCACTTAGAATTGCAATAAACAACGGGCCCATGGTCTCCCCTTTGGGATGCTGTCACTTCTGCAAAGGTGGAGATTGCTGATGGTGGGGAGACGCCATCAAGGCTCCAGTTCCTCTGTGCGTGTGATGACCAGAGTGACCCTCTGTCTCAGGGGCAGAAGCTCTCCAGAACAAGGTGGGAAAGTCCAAAGGTGGGAAAACAGAACTTTTCTCTCCTCTCTTTCCTTTGTCTTTCCTTCAGATGCAGTGGGGCACCAGCAGGACATTGTGGAGCTGTTCCCAGCCCTGTGGCAAATGCTGTGGCTGTCAGGCCCCTTGGGGCAGGGGGAAATGAGCTCCAAACAAATGTTTCTCTGTAGGTGCAATGCACATAAGTGCATTTTTGGATCATGGTCCAAGTCTGCATCCTTTGTGAGCCTGGGAATGTGCCAGGATGAGTCGGTTTTTGTCAGCCCAACACTTCTCCATTGAGCAGAGACAGGGTTGGGAGCATTGCACATCAAAGAAAGGGGAATTAATGAATGAGAAAACCTTGACATTTACACAATTTAGGCATGTTACTTTTATTTAAGGTTTTTTTATGTGCAAAGGGTGCAGAACCCTTGGTGAATAGACCTGTTAATGCCTCTTGCTTTTTGTGTTTATATGTGCCAGGTCTAATAATTGTCACATCAACCTAAGTGAGAAACATCCAGACACGTTCATGGGAGAAGCCGTAGGGCTTTAGTTCAAGAGACTCCTGTTCCTCCTGGGTGGGGGAGAGGGAAGGGCAATAAACAACAGGAATTTGTTGGTTTCTCGGCACCAGGGTTTATCACGTGTAAAAATGTAGGACTTTGGAAGCCATTAATTATACATAAAGTCAATAACCAATCTTAATAGAACTTAAAGTGACAAAAGCGATGACATTTAAAAAATCAGCTTCCTCATACCTTGAGTCTGTGTCCATCAGGGGAAGGAAAAAAGGCTGGGAACATGCTCTGGACATACAGTAATTGCCACTGCTATTTTCTGATTTCATTAAAGAAAACTGCTTTTTGTGTAGGTAGATTAGGAAAGGGAGAAATTCTGGATAACAAAGGTCAGGGATAACCTGCCCTGCCTGTCAGCAGCAAACAGAGGAATTTAGGGTAAAAAAGTATGAGGATTTGCTCTTTTATGATGTTTTAAAACTTACATAAGAGCATATTTTAGCTGCACTTTTATTTTTCGCCTAAAAACATGAAGCAGAATCATAGTGGACAGATAGGAAAATAATAATGCTAATAGTAATATTAGTAATAGTAATAATTCCTCTGCACTTCTGCTGATTCCCAGAGACTGGAATCTGACCAAATCTGACAATAATGAATGCATCTGAATTTAGATTTGTATTTCAGTTTGTAAAATTCATAAGAAATATATATACCCATGAAAATCCAAGCTCTAAAAGAAGTTCTAGCGCCCAATTTAGGCATTTATTCTAATTAATCTTAGGCAAGGCAAGAAGGCCTGCTATGAAGTCATCATTAATTTACATTCCTGCAGCACAATTTATCTCATTTACTTTGTACCTTATATTTTCATGGAAGATCAAGAACCAATTCTTGGCCATTATTCTTGACGGAATCCATTTGAAACGAGCCAGAGAAGTGAGAAAAGAGAGGCGCCCACACATGGATAAGCCTTGCCAGGTTCTGGACCTTTTTTTCAGCTGCCTAATTGAGGATATATTTTTTGCTCTTTGTTTCCAGGGGGTGGGTGGGTTTGTTTGTTTGTTTTCTCAGGAGCGGGGAATCTCGGTTGGTCGGTCCTCACCCTTGTTCCAGTTTGGAAGAGCAGGTGCCGGGGCTGTTAGCAAGTGACATGCCCAGGAATATAAAAGAGCACTACATCTTTGGAGCTGTTTCCTGGTATTCCCCAGCACCCTTGTTTGTTATAATTTGAAAGAAGCTATTGAGCTGAAAGGAGGGACAAACAATCTCCAGGCGGACAAAGCCAGGGAGAGCTGGAAGCGGCCAAATTTCCATGAAACACTCGTGTTCCAATTCATATTTAAATGGGCTCCTAAGCAGCTGGACAACCTTTCTGTGGCCGGCCACAGCTGAGCGTTGTAGCCAAGGAGAAATCACAAGCAATTTGCTGAGAGCAGATGAGAGGTGTGCGTCTTTCTGTCCTTTTAATGCGAGAGAATAAACACTGAACTCGAGCAGGATGTCAAGATGTTGGGCAGAGTTTAAGCGCAGCAGAGCAGATTCCCAGGGCTGTGGATTGGCACCGCTTCCTTTGAAGTCATCCAGGTTACGCTGATTTACAGCAGCCAAAGATCAACACAAACAGGGTTGTTTCTGTAACTAATTTCGATGCCCTTCTGCTTAATGATTTTTTTTGAGGGAAATTATTATTTCTTACAAACGTGCCTAGGCAGCAACCATTCTATCAAACAATCATTGAATTTCTGATGGGTTGAATACTGCAGCCCTTATTAATTTAAAACTCATGTGGGACACACCTGGAGAAAGAGAAAGCCTGGGTCGAAAGTGCCTTTTTCCATATCCTAAACTGACCTCGGGCTACCCTGGTCTTCGGCAGATCCTCATTGTAGTGGAAAGTAGCCCAAATTCTCCCTAATTTGCATCTTGCACCTCCCTAACTGAGCCACCTTGGAGCACGAAGGTGCTTTTGCAGCCCCGTCGCCGCACTCCCTGCTCTACTCAAGGTGCCAGAGAGGGCTCTACACCTCCTAAATAACCCTTTATCGTGGGGATTGCTCTTCCAGAGGCTGTGCTGGTATCTTTGAAGGCATTTTGTCTACAACCAACTGGTGCAGAGCATCCTTTGTGCAAAGACAAGTAGATTCCTCAGGCTCCAAAGGAAGTTTTTCCACAGTACAAACAGGCGTTGGTTATAATTTATCAAGTGACGTTTCTGCAGGTTTATTATGAATTAATCTTACCATTTGCTTTGAATATGGTTTAATGTACTTTAGAGGCATTTCTTAATTATTCTTTATCCTCGAGTCTCTGCGCTGCAGCCACTTTTATTAAGAAAAATATTAGGAATTACTAAGAACATTAAAAAATTATTTCTCACAGGAGCTGGGTCAGGTTAAAGAGTGAATTTGTTGCACAACATTCCTTACTCTCTTTCCCTGCTATTTTGTTTTAACCATGTGTGAGCTATTTGCTATAGAAATCAAGCAAGGTTTGGTTGATTTTCCTTCCCCCTAAGTACAGATTTCTCAAACTATCTCTTCCCTGTTTGCCTTTCTTTCTATTTCACATTAGAAGAAGTGTGTGCAGTTATTGGGCAGGAGACTGGGCTTTCCCTCTGGTTTTTGATGAAGTTGGAGTGCGGGGATGGTGTCTGTGATGATAAGAGGATGATGAGAGTTCCTACGGCACTAGAAATACTACAATAATCAAGAGCTGGAAAGAATTAACTGGCAGCAGTTTCACACCCCAGTATGAGAGCTAAAATCAAGAGAGAATTTTCATGGCTTTAACACCATGGAAGGCAGGAAAAGGTGTCTGTGCCTCCAGCTTTTTCCCTGACCTTCCACCAGCCACCACTCATTCCAGGCTCTGGGATAAAGATGAGGAAAGTGCAAATGACTGAGAATCCCAGAATCCCAGACTGGTTTGGGTTGGAAGGGACCTTAGAGCTCATCTCATTCCACCCCCTGCCATGGGCAGGGAAACCTTCCACTAGCCCATGCTTCTCTGAGCCTTGTCCAGATAAATCAGATGGATAAATCATCCCATGTAGTGGTGCTGGGTTGATGGCTGGACTTGATGACCTTGGAGGTCTCTTCCAACCTGGATGATCTTGTGAATCTGTGATTTCATTGTCCAGGATGTTTAATGTTTAGACACAATTCTGTATCCAGTGTTTTCCCTGCAAAAGCTGTGCTGTAAACTCCTCATTACAGGGCCCAGGCTATTTCTGTGTCTGATTATCATATATTTACTTAATTTTTTTTTCCTTTTCTATTGACAAACTTTATTTTCTCTACTCCCCTTCTATTACTGAAGATATTGTAGACTTAAAAACTCTTCAATCAATGGCTAATATTCCCTCAGTTAATTTTTGAGGTTTAGCTGTCCCATCTACAAATCCGCAATGAGAGGCACAGTCTAAAATAACTATTATTCAATTTATTGCTTGAGTATAAAATTAGATAAACGAGCCATTACCTTCCACTTGGATAAAAATGTGGCTGAGTTGATTCTGTCTGGCCATGGTGCTCATCAGGAAACACTCAGTTATTTTTGGACGGCTACCCCAAATTCCTTGCTTTGGGAATTAGAACTTTGAGAGAAATCTGAGTAGCTCTTTCATCCAGCAAGGGATATTTCTCCAGTAGGAGCACAATAAGCCCAGGACCTGCCTCTGGAATTGGTTGTTGCACGCAGTGGGCAGAGTGAAGCTATGGAAAAAAAAACCAAAAAAAACCTCAACTTGTGCCTTAAAGCCAGAATTTGGCTCCTCCAGTATTTAAACGGACCCTGATGCCTCGTGCAACACTTTGCATTGCAAATATTTTATTTTGATTTATTTGGAGACTGGAGTAGGACCGAAGGGGCCAGCAGTCTCTCTGCTGATTTTTGATGAGGTTAAAATTCAGTATCTGAAGTCCATTTTTATTAATAACTAATTTTCTGGCCAGGAAAATATCTGTAGAGAAAAATTAAATAATAAAACAACCCAGACTGGAAAAGAAAAAAACCCAAAATAATACAAAGCCCTTACAACTGATTATTAACCTTGACCATTAATGATAAATATATTATCCTCCTTCAATATTTTTGTCTTGGGATATGTGATTTCCCAAGGACAAAATCAGTCAAAACTACCCTTGGCTTCCACAGTTTTCCAGAGTTTTCCATGGAGCAAAGTGATTACATGGAGTGCATATACTGAATTGAAGGTTCAGCTTGGTTTTACACAAATAAAACCTTGAGCGAGTGTTCTCAGCTTGAGAAAATTAGACCAAATTGCTGAATGTAAAATAAAATTCTTCATGCATTTTTGCCTTTAATAAACAGAAATCTTTACCTATGGGAGGAAGTGATCTGGATTTGGTGCAAATAATTTAATAAAACAGAGAAAGTACTTAAGTAAAGCATTACTTTTTATTTAAAAGGCAAATGGAAAACAAATGTCTGAGAAAGGCAGTGAGTTTGCTTAGGGCTTTCTGTTCAAACTCTTCTTACGTTTATATTGAAGAAACAGGTATTTATTGTCTTTTCTTAATAAGTGGTTTCAAGATGGAACTAATGTCACCAAAATCAGCACAATTAATTGTACAGACCTACAGTAAAAGCTGCATTGGCTGCCAGGAGTTGTCCTTAAAAAGGACATTTAATTTTGAACATCACCAAGTATTTGCAGTTAGACTGGGGTTCATCCCAAACCTCTGCTGGGAACAGCCACCAATAGTGCAGGAATTCGGCTGAGACTGACGTGAGACCACCCAGCTACAGTAATTCCCCCCTAAAATGAATAGTTTCGCTGGTGTCCCCGATGGGGAGACCATTCCTACCAGGAGAAGATCTGACCTATGAAAAAACTCTCTGCTGAGGCTGTGACGCCAATGACTTCACTGTGAAACGGATAATCAGTGTTGGCATCTGAATTCCCAAATTAGAAGGAATGTGGAGAAGATGTAAGGCAACATCGAGCAGATTTTGCTGTGCTTTTCTTTTGCTCTGTCTCTAACCTGGTGCCGGGGACCTCTTCCAAACAGGTGGCCACAACTTCAAGGAACCGTCCTTTTTTTTTCTAATGGATGTTTGACTTAAAGCTTGCAGAGAAACCTTTTGAAGACGCACGAGCGAATTATTCACTTAAAAGTGGGAACACTCCCTACCAAATCCAACAGGGATAGGTAATTTGATAGATGAGCTCACCTAAATGATACTAGCATGTTTCTTATCTCCCTGCCATCAGGTTAAGAGCTGTTGTGCATAACTTTCTTAACCTTAACCTCATCTGTTCATCTCTCGGGACTTCAGATTAGTGCAAGGGATAAAGGAAAATCAATGCCGAGTTTGGTTCTGGTGAATGTTTATGTCTGTATGTAAAGAAAGAAGGGGGGAGAGCTTGAAACCATCCCTTCCCAGTGAAAGATTTTAATTAAATTAGGTCTTAGAAATGTGGAGTGTGATCTTTGCAGTGTTTTGATTTCGCTGAAGATTATGACCAGGCTTGCCAAAACCAACTGCGAAGTCTCACATTTGTAAACTCGGCACATGGCGCCCCTGAATCCGATACATCCCAAAGAAAGAGCCCGAGTGCTCCTGTTTACATTCCTAAAGTCTTTACAAACAAGGAGAACAATATCTGCTCTTTACAGATTACCGTGGTCAGGTTCCTGTGTACAGCACGAGTGACCTTTCCGAGCTGAGCAATCTGTAGACACTCAGCGCTGAGGGCTGTGAAAAGCTCGAGGTGTATCAGCTTACCAAGAGTTCATATTTTACACCAAGACTGATTTTTTATAGTATCCAGCTGCTGAATATCAAATGATGGAGTTTGGGCTGTAAAAGAGGACCTTTCTCTTACGTGAAGACGTGGACTCTTCCTACTGCTGGGAAAATGTGTACTGTGCACAATCAAGATGAAGTTTTTGCTGTCTCCTCTCTGACCCCTCTTTATCTGTACTTAGCCTGCTCTGTATCCCTTTCCTCACCAAAGGAATCTCAGTATCAGTGGAGGGAGAGGTAGCAGGTGTAGCACCTCTGGATTACGTCCAGACGGTTCTGGAATATCCCAGTGAGGAGACTCGGCAGCCTCCAGGTCTCGGTTCCAGCTCGGTCCCTGCCCAGGGCAGGAGTTCTGCCTCCTATGCAGGGGGAATTGCTGGGATCAGCCCCTGCCCGTGGCTCTGGTGCCATTGCTGGGCCCCCGGAGCAGAGCCCGGGCCCTGCTCTGACCCTCCCTGCAGCCAGGGACACCCAGGGCTCAGGGCCCCTCTCAGCTGGGGCTCCTCTCGAGGCTGAGCAGCCCCAGCTCCCTCAGCCTTTCCCGGGCACGGAGATGCTCCAACCCTTTTGTGCTCCACAGGACTTGGAGATGTGGCACCTTTAGCACGGCCAGTAAGTTCTTTTCATATAATTATCAAGGTTGGAAGAGACCTTTAAGACCATCAACTCCTTTTATCCAGCTCCAAACCATCGTAAAGTTGTGCACGGAGCCCAGCACAGCTCAGCCTCTCTTCCTGCTGCCCCTGGCCTCGGTAGGTTTGGTGGCCCAAAGCAGCTTCTGTCAAGGAGGGTTTTGCACATTCCTAAGGAAAAAGCCTCAAGGTAATTTTAATCTAGATGGCTTGAACACATAAAGGCAGCACATGTCAGTGCAATGATGATCTTGGGTGAGGATCTGTTTTTCTTGAGCTTGTGGGGGATACAGCAAAGTGGGGGAGGAAAACAACTGCCTGAAAAAGGTCTTTTAGCTCCTTGAACAGGGAAGGATTATGCAGGGAAGGACCAATAAACCAAGCACGCGATGGGCATTCATTAGCTTGTTTTTGGGATAACACCGGTTCTTCCCAAACACATTTTCCTTTCACTGATACAGCTTTCCTACTCCAAATGCCCTGTGGTAAATCCTGCCATGCAAATAAGGATCAAATCTTCATTTTCATAGGTAATGAGCCTTTTCCTTAGAAGATACCTGAAAAAGAAGGCTTTTGCTGTGTAAGCTTAATTTTAGTGTATTGATGGATCTTCTGGAAATAAAAGTCTGAACAACAGCAAGGTTGGGAAAGTTCATGGATTCATCCTAAGTTTGCAGCTCGGCTCAGAGTTTATTTTCTGCTAAAAGAAACGTGACAACAAATATAGAAAATGTATAATCCAGGTTCTATTGTAGAATTCAGATACGCAGCTATTACAGAGAGATAATTAACGTCTCAGGCTATCAGTGAGGGCTGTTCTTCTCAAAATCGCAGTGTTTCTGGTTAGGGGGAGCCAGATAAGGATAGAAACAACCTGTGAGATTGTAACCCAAGCATTCTGGTGGTTGAACTTAAGGAAAGGGCACGTATTATCAGCTGTATTTTGTTCTCAATTCACTCCAGGAGGCGGTGAGAAAAATGGTCTAAAACCGGGCGATCAATAATTTATATCGTGAACACAGCGTGCCGGTAAGAGGTCTAATCTTTAGATCTCTTCAAACATCAGGTGAGACAGGAGAGGGATGACTACCAAGGAGGAAGCAACCTGAGGTGCAATTCAGGAGAACAAAGGCTGAAAGCGGGGTTGAACGGCTTTAATTTGCATTAGAAAACCTGATGGGTCACAGAGCCTGGCTGGTCATTTGTAGAGAGTTTGTAACAAGAAAAGCTTGTGCAGGAATGGAATTGATCCAGTCGCAGAGCCATGAACACCTTCTGTGGGGTATTTGCTCCTGTGCATCCTCCTGCAGGCAAGT
Source organism: Eulacestoma nigropectus (assembly GCA_013397775.1). Lineage (NCBI taxonomy): Eukaryota > Metazoa > Chordata > Aves > Passeriformes > Eulacestoma > Eulacestoma nigropectus. The sequence continues at coordinate 384,765 of VZTE01003932.1, forward strand.
TTTGGGTTGCAGATCAGAACTAGAGGCTTCCAGCTACTGAAGCTGCTGATTGCCTTTCCCAGCTTGCTGAAGTCCCTGAAGTGCTGGAAAGAACTTCTTGAGGGATATTCATAGAATCAGGGCATCCTGAGGTGGAGGGGACCCGCAGGGATCATCCAGTCCAGCTCCTGGTCCTGCTTAGGACACCCCAACAATCCCAGCCTGTGCCTGAGAGCATTTTCCAAGCTCTTCTTGAGCTCTGAAAGGCTTGATGCCATAAACACTTCCTTGGGGAACCTGTTCCAGTGCCCGACCACCCTCTGGGGGAAGAATATTCTGAAAAAAAATTACCTCAATCAGCAGAGAAGAGATAGAGCACATGACATCAATCACGACCTGAACAACCATCTCTAGAAGCTGTTTTGGAGGTCCTGGCATTTGTAAGTAAAGCACAACGCAGTAATTCCTGTGTCAGTGTTTTTACAACAGGACAAAGAAATAAAGTTCCTTAGTGTTACAGAGAAAGCAAGGTAAGAGACACCAGTTCAGCTTTGAAGGTTGAATTCGACTTTACCATTCTTAATTAAACTCTTAAGTAATTTCACAGAATCATAGACTCATCGAGCTCCACCAGGCCAGAAAGGACCGTTGGAATCACTTAAGGTGTAACGCGAACCGGAAGATTTTCCAGAATTGCTGAATTTGTTTGAACGGAATTTGAATTAAATTAAATTAAATTAATCTTTTAGGGGGAAAACTTAACCTCAGTTTCAAACCAATGGGTTCAGTCTTGTGAGAGAATAGTCTAGGGAGGAATTTTTCTCGAGCAAAGGACTAAGTAACTTGAATAGCAATGATATTGCCTTTGTCTCCTTGTGCTATTTAAGTGGTGATTAGGTCTGAACATGACTTTTAAGGCAAAAAATACACTTCCAGGGGTGACTCCCTGAGTGAGAAGAGCTTTCAGTACTGTAGGTCTGAGTACATTGACAGATTGTCTATAAACTGAGTGAAGGAAATAAGAAGAGACAGAGGAAAAAGCCAAGGAGAGAGTAAAACTTGGAATTGGAACAACAATTCCTGTTCCAGATGAAACATTTCATTATATGTGATGGGTGTAAAGGCAGATTGCCCGATGACTTTGTATTTAACAAGGCATTGTGTGAAACATGGCATTGTTCCGTACAGGAAATAAAGAACAAGGAATCTCCTTATTTCTCCCATGCTCGTGTTGACAGTGGTATGAAGTTGTGATGGGGAAGTAATCGCTCCAAAGCACAGCAACCTTGAGGTATTTCCTTTTGGAGCTGCACAGCTTTATCTAAAAATAAGGCTGCTTGGGCTGGAAGGATGTTCTGACTCCCACAAGCTGAGCCTGGGTTTATTTTTACTTTTTTTTCTTGCAAGTTTTTATTAAATACCTTTAGTGTACCTACATAATTCAAACCTTTGCTCGCAGGGAGGTTTTAACACCCCTCTGGGGAGAGCTTGGGCCAAAACCTGAAAGTGCTGAGTATCTGCTACCACATCCAAATTCACACTTCTCACTTTCTATCCTTTTCCCCAGAAGTTTTATGCCTGAGCCTTCTCATTGTCATACTCCATTGCTAACTCAGTTGGACTGAATGCAGAAAAGAAAATCCCAGATTATTCTGAGTTGGAAGAGACCCAGAAGGATCATCAAAGTCCAGCTCCTGAAAATCCTAAAAGACTCGTGCACCAGCGGAGTCTTGGACTTGGCTGAGCAAACAGACAAAGAGAGGCTGTCCTAAACTTTGGGCTTTTGGGTTGAGGGTGGCCAATATCACAAGCTGAGAAGCATCCTGAATGTCTCATACCCTCAATATCTCATACCCTCAATATCTCATACCCTGAATCCTGAATCCTGCTGTTTGGTGTGAGAAAACGCCTCACTGACAAGTCTGAAGAATATATCCCCTAAAATGATGTTTTTCTAGAAATGGCTTGTTTGGGGTTTGTTTAGTTAAAACTTGAGCAATCTATGAATAATTCTTCCTTTCTCAGCTGGACTTGGTCTTCACCTGCTCCTGAGAGGCCCTTTCAGGCAGTAGATCAGGGCAGGAGCATTGCAGGAGTGGAGGCAAGGAACTGATGGGCACTTTCACTTCATTTTTTCTCCCTTTTTCTTTTCCTATTACTGAAATCCAGCTTACATTTTTTTTTTCTTTTCTTTCTTAATCGCTGACAAGATTTTTCTACATTTTCTGTCCGGTTGGTCCAAAGTTTGGTGTCTGTACTTCGCTGTGCTTTCCCTGTGCTGGCTGCATAGCACAGAACATTCGGGAAAGCAAAGTTTGCTGAAGAGGGAGCCTGAAACAGCTGCCAGGGCTGACAACTGAAAGGCACAAGTGGGGACAAAGCAGAGCAGACGGAGCCATGTGGGAACATCAACGCTTGGGAGGGACTCTCTTCCTCCCATCCCTCTTTCTGAAGAAGGGAAAGAAGCTGGGTCTTTGTCCAAAAAAGCACTTAATTGTTTGCTTGACCTTAAAACACGTGAAAAGATTCTTTCTATCTTCCTCCACTCCTATGGTTTTCTGTTACTTGGAAAACTGTTACTGCATTTAACGGAATAATTGCTCATCCCTTTGATCCTGTACTTAAGGAAGATGAACCGTGTTTTTCACTCCCTGAAAACACGGAAATCTGTTTGTTATGTCACAGCTGTGCCAGCAGATTTCCAGGAAACTGAACACGGAGCGTTCGTGTTTAGTATTCGCGAGGTTGCACCACCCCTTGATTAGCAGGGAAAGTTATCACAGGGAAAAAGTGTGGAGAGATTGTTTTGATCTCATCTTGCACCGGCTGGAGAAAGGAGAAGGATTGAAGTGTCTCAACCATAAAGCTTGGCAGCAATTGTGGAGAGCAAAAATGAAAATAGTTTAAGAGAACAGCGCAGGCAATAACTCACTTGGGGGGTCGGCAGAGGACCAGAAGAAGTGGCCAGACTGACATTGCTTGGTTTTATTAACTCATCCATAATTAGCCCATAGCTTAGATACAATTTAGCTTGTGCCATATGGGCTAATATAGTGCTGAAAGTTACCCCCCACGCAGGTGACAGTCTGTCACACTGAAGGAAGATTAGCATAAAACAAACAACAATGCACCCTTAATGACAGTGGCACCATTTGCCACGCCATACTTGAGGATGGGGAAGCATGGCCATTATAACCCAATCTTCAAGATTTTATTAAGTAGAAATAAAAGCACAGTGCACACAGACCCCCCTCTTATAGCCCAGTGAATCCTTCCTTCAGCTCTCAGCCAAACCCTTTGTGTACTTGGTGTTTTTTCAAAGACATTTAATTTTTTAAAAAATATTTTTTTTAATGGTAAAAATACCTAATGTAGGTATTTATTCACAGCTTTGTTGGTGTTCCTTGGAACGGTGCGTAGAACGAGCTGCTCTAAGTAAAACATGTTGGGCAAATGCATCCTGATGGTTTGTGCCTTGATAAAGGTGGAACAGAGTAGTTGTTAAACTCAAATAAAAATGAGAAATCTCCACTGTATGTGCTCATCAACTCGATCAGAGCTTTTTAGAGTAGATATGAATCTGACAACCAGCAATGGTGTAGCTGTGCAGGCAGCACGTGTTTGTGAGGAGGATTTATCCTGCAAAGAAAGTGAGCCACTGTCTTTAGTGACTCCCCTTTACTGAGCAGGAATTGCTCCATTAAAATGATCCCCTGCATTTATGGTAATTTGCCTATGTATTGCCAGTATTTTCCTTTTTAAATCAAGGAGGAAATTTGGTGCCAGAGCATTTCCCAAACTGTGCTGAGCTCCTGACACAAAGCAGCAGAAGCCATGAGCATTCTCAGTTAAGGCTGATCAGTCGTGCTGTTGAACCATTTCTTCTCTTCCTCCCAACGTATTTGCTTTCCTCTGTTTCCCAGATAAAAGGGAAGCTCCCCCTCCACTAAGTTATCCGGACTTTTCTTTTGAAAGGCAGCCTGCTCATTTTAAATATTTTAAATGAAGTGAGTTTTGCTATGCAGACAGGAGCTGGCTTTTTTTTTTTTCTCCCAGCTCTCATCGGCTATTTATGTGACTCCATGGTTTTCAAATGGTATAATGCTGGAGGATGCCAAATGTCCTGCCATTTAATAACCAGTAGCATACAGAGCTCTTTTCAAAATGCCACCGCTCTGAGCATCTGTTGTTATTAAGTAAGATGATCAAATTTTGTGCAGGACTTCAATTTTGCTTTTCACATCACTTATAGAGCAAGAATAATATGCAGTCTGTGTATAGAACTAATGTGTTGGGCTCATTGAGCCTATTGCTGGGTTTTGTGTTCTGCTTTATTGCAGACTGTAAAATAAACTTTGGCCTTTTTTTAATAAATGTTATAAAAATGCTCTGTGAATCAGGACAGTGTCAGCAATTAAAGCCATTTAACATCATAATAATTAAAAATGCAATACTCCAGCGTAGTCAGCGCTGCTTCACATAAAAAGCCACATTGTTGGTCCTTAATAATTACATTATTTGACAGACATGCTAAAGAAGAGGGGAAGGTGCCCGTTGTTAGCATCAGATGAGCAACTAATCCTTATTGTTCCTGGAAATTGCTGTGGCATCCTTTACTACCCCCGTTTTCAGCTAACAGATGTGCAGGAATGTCCTCGGCTCTCCATCGCTTTTCTCTCCAGCAGAATCTGACTGACAACACCACCACCAGGGAACAGCTGGGCCGGAGCACATCATATTTTGCTGGTCGGGAAAGAAGCTGATTAGGCTATGGAGTACCTAATTGGGTAAGATGCCCCTCATTTTCCAACCATAAAATTCAGAGAGTGTAGAGGAGAAAAGAGCGGCTGGGCTGGGAAGAGCCGTATGTTTGTCCCGCAGCACAACTGGACCTTTCAAACGAGTGAGGCTTTTACAGCTGTGGTTTGGGGCTGTGCCCGAGCTCGGCGTTGTGCGGGGCCAAATTTTTGAGAAGAGATTTAACTCAGACATAATAACCTTTAAATTATACCCCTGCACCTCGGCCCGTTCCCCCTGCTTTTCCTGAGTCTGCAAAAGCAGAAGGGCAACTTTCCCCATGGCGTGCATTTTTGCCATGGAAAAACGAAGCAAAAGGGAAAAAAAAGCACAAATTTTACAGATTTAGGTTGTTTTCTTTTTTTTCATGAATATTGGCAGTGTGGGATTATCCCCTGGTTTCATTGCGTTGTAGCTGCTGTAGAACCAATGTCATCTTCAGGTGAGATGGAGAGGTTTTGCTTGCAGGATTGTGGATCCTCACATATCCTAAAGGGGATGGGGTCTAAAGAGGTTTTGAAGGAGCATCCTCATTCCGATCTCTGGAAATCCTAGAAAACAGAGAGTGAAAATCGACTTTAAATATCCTGAGGAGACAATTTGCTTTGTCTGTTTTCCTGGGGTGTCCAAGAGCTGCCTCTGTTCCTCTGTCTGTCTGTGGAAATACACCCAGGCTGTGGCACAAGATTTTGTTTACTCCAGTTTCAAGCTTGTTAGGGTTGGGTTTTTTAACTTTTTTTATTTCAGGCACCCCAAGCTTGCCCTGTAGCAATGGGGATTCAGAGGGTGGGAAGTCCTTTTAATAAAATGTGCTAAAAGAAACTTCCAACCAGATCTTACAAGGCCTTGTATCAAATACCAATGATACTGGGAATATTCCAGGGTAGAATAAAGTCATTTGGAATGAAAATCTCATTTCTCTGATTTTTCTTTTAAAGAACATGTAGGTGTGGTCCTTGGGGACATGGTTTAGTGGTGGGTTAATGGCTGGACTTGATGATCTTAGAGGTCTTTTCCTTAATGATTCTATATTTTCTGATTTTTTCCTTCACCTTGTATATTCTGAATTGATTTTACTCACCTCTTGCAAGTAGTATTTGCTATTCTCCAAGGAAACCAATGAGTCAGCAGCCTAAGTTTGATGTTGGGATACAGGAATAACGAAGATTTGGGAAGTTCACAATGGGTGAGTTAAATAATGTCAAAACTGTTCTGAAGGCAAACAAATCAAAAAGTTCTTGAGGACACAGCGAGTTGTTTTTACACCTCCACAGGTGTTGTCCACAGGACCTTTGGCAGATTTGTTCTTCCCAAGGTCTGGAGTGATGGGATCAGCACATCCAGTGGCCAGCAGCAATGTCTCCAGTGAAATTTTGGGGCAAAGGAGCAGTGGCACATCCCCAAAACCACTTACAAGTATTTTAGAAGCAGTGAAAGCACCTGAAAGGCCAGAGCCCCATGAAAACCTCTCTACCTTAGACATAATTTGTTTGTGTGCAATTATTTTAGTTCAACTATTAACCTTAGATTTTAAGCAGATTGTAATTTTGGAAGGAAATAGCCATAATTGCAGGACAGAAAGAAGTTTGATTTGTAGTTCTGGACATGAGTCTTGAGCACCTGAAGAGTCTTTAGGTGAAAGTACAAAAGAAGCACATTATCCCCTGATTAACCTGAATCAAATAATGGAAATAGAATTCCATCTGCCATCGAAATCATAAATAATGAATACATTATTAAATGAATAAACTGAGTGAAACAATGAATTTTAGATCTTATGTTGTGATTAGAGCCAGCTCTTTCTTTGGGACATATTAAACCATATTCACAGCACATTCCATTTGGGTTTTTTAATAGGTGATCTGTTTCTTTTTCAGGAAGTTCACATGAAGTTTCTGAACCTCCACTTTGCCCCTTGGGGAGAAGCAGCCCGGAAATAAGGTGAAAGTGTTCTGAAAGAAATGAGGAAATCTCAAAAGGAAAAAAAAAAATATTGCACATTATAGAAATCCTGGTAAATAAAATATAACCAAGGAGCAGCCTGGGAAACATTTAACCCATTGCACACCAGTTTTCCCTACTGCCAGCACATGGAATGAGGGATGAGGAACATCAGGGAGTAGGGGTCTGTGCATTAGTGACACCAAATTCCATAGCAATGTTAATGATTAACAATAAAATAACAGACAACCTATTGCAGCAGGGGCAAAGACATAAAATCAGTGGTAGTTGAGGCCTTCATGGCAGCTGATCCTAGTAAGGACTAAGAGTAATGTTTCACTAAAAAAATAACACAAATTCTTTGAAGGTTTGGTTTTGGAAAGCTGTGGCAGCTCAAGAGGCTTTTTTTGTACAGTTTCGCATTTGTACGGCCAATGCAGTTGCAGAACCTCTCTTGGTCTACAAGAAACTTGAAAGAGAACTTTACTTTATAGTTACAGGTCCATTAATGTATGCTTTGGAACATCTGCAGGACCGGGCCCAGAGGTCCCTTAGGAGATCTGGTCTGATGAGACCAAACTGGACCCTGGGCCTTTTGAGTTTCTTCCAAGTGTGTTTTACAAAATCAGAGTTTTTTGTCTCAAATTTGAAAAATGCCATTTCCACTCCGGTCCATGACCTCTGCCTTGAAACACAATGGGCCATCAAGGAGGTGAGGAGCTCCTGTAAAGGTGGAGAACCTTAAAGTTCATCCAGTCCCACCTCCTGCCATGGGCAGGGACACCTTCCACTATCCCAGGTTGCTCCAAGCCCAGTCCAACCCGGCCTTGGACACTTCCAGGGATGGGACAGGCACAACTATTCCCTGCCTGGCTTGGCTCCATCATTCTGGTGTCCTCCTGCTGTTCTTGCCAGCAGGGAAACCCCACAATCCTTCAGCCCTTTATACCTTTCTGTAGCACTCACAAATCTCCTGAGTGTTCATGTTCACCATGAACCTCTGTACCTCTTATAAATTATTTTTTCTGCCCATTGTCAAGATTTGGAAATGATTTATTGGTGCAGTTTTTGCAGCAGAACTGAAGCCTCTGTGGCCTCTCTAGTTAAATTCCATACAGACTGTCTCGACCAGCTCAAAACCCACAGCTCTTGGCGTTTCTACCCTGGCTGGGCTTTCATGAACTGCTTCAGCAAAGCTGATATTTTTTAATATAAATTTTCATAGACTCACAGAATTCCCTGAGTCAGAAGGGACCCATCAGGATTATTGAGTCCAACTCCTGGCCCTTCACAGACACCCCAACAATCCCACCCTGTCCATGAGAAGATTGTCCAAAGGCTCCTGGAGCTCTGGCTCCTGGAGCTCCGGGCCGTGCCCATTCCCTGGGGAGCCTGGGCAGTGCCCAGCACCCTCTGGGGGAAGAACCTTTCCCTGATCTCCAACCTAAACCTCCCTACAGAAATATTAGAATTAGATATTCATTTGTACATCAGAATTTCTGCCGCTCCTTTATTACAAAGCTGCAGAAGGAATAAGATCAGCATTTTCTTGGTTCATCATGGAAATGGATCTCCTGCCTTTACAAAGGGATTTTGGCTGCTTTTTGGGCATCTCTTGCTTGCAAGCACTTCCCTCTAAATCCCTTCTGTCACCAGCACTGGTTCCTGCTATTCCTTCCACATTAGGCACTAATCCTTCAGCTCCCATTCCCCTTCTCCCACAGCCAGTTTCATAAGTACTGACAGTCTGACTGAATTTAGAGGACACGAGAAATCTTGACATTCAACTTGTCAACATTTCTGTCTCTGAGCCTGTGTTCCCATGACTTATTTTTTAATGCAAATCAGAGGATGATTAGCTGTTTTCTCTCTTCATTGTGTTTATTTTTGCTTGTTCTTTGGGCTGTTTTTCATGCCTCATCTTGGCTGAATTCTCTCCCATTTTTCTGCCTTCCTGTGCGTTTCTGCTCTTGCTCTGTTCTCTGCCCTTTGTTCTCAGTCGCTGTTTTTCCCCCTTTTCCCTTTTGTGCCTCTCTTGCATATTTTGTGGTGCTCTATCATCTCTGTTCTTTGTCTTTACTTTTCTTTGTCTTTTCATTTTGCCTATCTTTGTTCTGTGTCCTCTTTGGTGTCTCCCTGTTCTTTGTCTTCTCTTTTTCCTTGTTCTTTCTTTTTCTCTGTCTGTCTCTTTTTACGATTCCCTTTTATCTTCGTTGTGTTCTGAGTAGGTTTGTCTTGATCTTTGTCTTTGCGGAGAACGTGCTCAAGTGAAGACAAAACACACCATTCAAACAGAAATTGCTTATTAATTATAACATGGACACACTGCTGAAGCACAAGCCTCCCACAAAGCCAGCAAACCAACGCACAGGAATTTCCAGGCCATCCTGTATTTTTCTGGGCTGCACGTAGGGCCCTGTGGTTGAACACCCAGCACCTAAACCCCGTCCTATCCCATTCCCTTCTCTCTGTCTCTCAGTCTGTAAATCCGTCCAAACTTTATCACTGACCCATGAAGACTTGGGTGCAAAATAACCAAAGTGAGGTATCTGGTTATGCAGCAGCTACGAGTCAAAACGTGTATTTTGGTCTCCGATATGGAATCCACACGATCTCCATGTCCCAAGTGTTCTCCTTCTTCCTGTGGTGAGGGGTATAATTTACTGCAGATGTCTCTGACCTACATCATCAGCTCCAAGTTATCAGTTGCTGCTAGAAGGAATGGTTTAATTTACTAACCAGCTCTGCTGGGAATGGGTATCTGCTGCAGCCATGTGAAAGGCAGGATTCTGTGGTGCACTTGGTGCACAGTCCTGAGTTATTGTTGTCAATACCTTCATATTTGAAAAACAAAACATCTTAGAAATGTAGAAACAGGAAAATCACAGGCAGAGGTATTTTGGTAAAGGAAGTTCTTTTTGGTCCTGAAATAAATCTTTCTGTGATCTCTTTGAGCATTGAAAAGATTAGTGTGATCTCAAAGTTAAAGCTCAAAAAGGAAAAGTTCACATAAAAAAAAAAGTTTAGCTTTTTGTTCATTTCCCCACCCATTTCTGCCCTCTAATAATTCATGGAAATCTCTCTGCATGTGCAATATTTGATTAATCCTCATTAAAGCCTTGGCTGAAAAACAAACTCCAGATCTTGGAGTTTGCCCTGTTGCTGCTTTCACCTTCTTTATTTTTCCTTTCTTCATTTACTTGTCCTCAGGAGGGGCCTGAGAGCCGCATCACGTTCTCAAAGTACAGAACGGGTGAGTTGAGGGAAACTCCCCAGGGAAGAGGGGCTGGGTGCTCTGAGGATCCCACGGCAGCCTGTGCTGGGTCACCGCTTCCCAGAGATTCAAGGGACCTCTGCGTTCCCTGCCTGCCTTTCCAGGCTGCTTCTCTCTCCCTGTACCTTTGCTGTTAAATTGTCACTCTCCTGGCCAGGCTGTGGTATATAAATAGAAATCTCATATCTTCTACCTGCTGTGCTCTGGGGAAGCCCCAGCACACCCAGCACATCACAGACCTCTGCAAGCCGGCTGTAGGACCCGGCCACAATATTGCAACAAATAACCTGGCCCTGATGTGAATTGTCCTGGAAGTGGGAAACACTGCAGGTTCCCCGGAGGCTGCAAATTGAGCCAAGCCCAGGTTGGGCTCTTGGAGCTGCTTCCTCCTCGTTGCTGTCGCTACCAGCATCCCTCTCTGTGGTGGTGCATGGAGAAGTGGGATGGGGTCTCTTCCCACCTCTTCCCGTTGTGGTTTGGGCACGGAGCTGCTGGAGAAGGGCTGTGGGAATGAGGAGGTTCTGCGATGCCAGAGCCATCAGTGTGTGACAGCATCTGTCCCCCTGCAAGCTGAAAGGATGTTCCCCTGCTGGTCCTGGCGTGTGCATTTTTGAGGAAACACAGGTGATCTCCCATTCTGCATAAATATGCAGGAATTATGGGTTTCCCAGGCTAGGTATTTTTTGTCTTAATAATGTTGATTTAAATTTTACTTAAATATTAATAAAGTGATTTAAGACCAGGCCATTTAGGCCAAATGTACATTAAAATTCCCCTTCTATTTTCCCTCTTTTTAAATCCTCCTCCTTCAGTTTATTCCCTGAGGGAGAGTTTGGGTCCTGAACTCATTGTGAGATCTTCAAACACATAATAAGAATTAATCACCATTAGTCCTCTATTTTAACAGCTGCTTCCTACCCCCCCCCGAACCAGTACAGCTGCAAACTTCCCTCCCTCTTCCGACACCGTAATCCCATTACAGCTGCAAACTTCCACACCGAAAAAAAACCCTCAGGTTTAAGCTGATTTCGGAACAACTCACGTTTCTTAATTGCTCAGGTCTGGATGGGGAGCGGGTGATGCAGCTCCCGGCCGGTGGGAGCTGGAGGAGCATCGTCCTTCCCAAGCACGAAGCCACCGCGCTGCCGGCGCTCGGCGTCACCACGGGAGGTGCAAACCCCACCTCAACGCAAACCCCGTCATTTGCATCAACCTCTACTTGCGTCTTCATATTCTTAGGAAAAAAAGTATCATTTATTTGTTACTAATGAGAAGCATATTTGCCTGCTTGTGGAAATTTTCCTTTTCCTCCTTGTACTTTCTTGTACTTTCTCTGTTCTAATATCTGCCCTTAGATTGTAATTATTCTATTTTTCTACTTTTTTAGCATTAAGGTTTGAGATAGATAATTATTTTGCTTAATAGTAAATTTCACTGCAACGTGCCCAGAGGGATCTGAAATAAAAGGTATTTAAAAATCTACCATGTTAGAAAAGTAAAATAATTTCAGCTAATGAGATTATCAAGGATAATCGGTTTACAAAAGCCCATTACGCGACAGATTCATTGATGTCTTAAAACAGAAAAGGAGAATCCTATTTATTTTTTGAAATGGTGTAGAATAAATTGCTTTCCAGAATGTAAAAGGCTGGTTTTCATATATATTTTTTTTTTAAATGTGATGATTTCTGTAGCCCCATCTGCTGTTCAGTTTCAGAAGTAGCCAGAGGAAGATTTGGTGAAACGCAAGTTTTTCTGTGGAGAATCGGTGATAGGTGACACTTGACTTGCGGATTTGACTGGGGATTGCAAGGAAGGGCTTCATCTCTTTCAAAATTTGTGGGAAGAAGTTGAAGGAGTGGAATGGAAGTTCCCACTTTCATTCATCCATGGCTGAGGACATATTTTGGAGAAGGAGAAGGAGGAGAAGGATGAGGAGGAGTAGACGTCAGTGCTGATGGTTCCTCTCGCTGGAGTAACCATGGAGGCCCTACTAACACAGCTGTTTCCTTATCCCAGCAAGCTCAAAGGGCTGCAAGAGAAACGGGGTGGGATGCTCTAGGAGAAGATAGATCATTGCAAAGCCCACACCTCTGCAGAGTAGAGAGTGGAGTTATTTTAGAGGTATGAAATTTCACTGGGACATTTTCCTTCCATTTTCCTTATAAACTTCCTAGGAGATGTGTGTTACACACAAGCTTTGTCTGCCTGCTGAGGTAGAAGGTTTGATTTAGCCTGAGGAGAATTGAAAGTTGCTCCAACTGTACCACAGTCTAGTAACACTCAAGCCAGACCATCGGCCTGGCCCTTAAAAATAACAAAATCATTAATTCCTGTGCTACATAAATTAAAATTCATGTGTAGAAAGCTGCAGCACTGAAAAAAAACCCCCTCAAACTATAATGTCTATTTTATCTGTTATGGCTTATTGTTTAGACCATACCTGGAGTGCGCCTGGTGGGGCTTGGGCAGAGTCTCTTCCAGGACTTTTGCTCCATGATGATGTGGAAGGTGACTCTTCAGTAAGGAACACCAAATGATTTCAGACTTGTATAAATAATATACATGTTCTGTCTCCTCTGATGGAATGATGAATAACATCGAGAGTGATTGATTTGCCAACACGTGGCGGTGGCTGGAACAGTCCTTATTGTCCTTGGATCCCTCAGACTGGTCCTACCTCTCCCACAGCTTTGCTGCCCCGTGGGAGTGGGGTTCTCCAGCCCTGTGGGAATGCCAGCTCTTGGCTTGGCCATTGAGAAGGATGCTGGGGACACACAGATGGAGCCCATTCTCATCACTGTGTCCTCTGCCCGTACCTGCCTCACACATGGAGACTTTTTCCCCTCCAAAATGTGGCTTTTGCACAATCTCTTCTGCTGCAGCTCAATCCACTGCTTAAACGGTTCCCTCTTTTTTTTTTTCCCTTTAATATTTAGCAGAAATAATTCTGCAATGAGCTTTATTAAAGCAGCAGGATAGATTAAAAAATGAAATATGTTTAGCAAGATTTGGGGGGAAGGCTGGAGTAATTAATTTTCAATAATACCTGGCATTTCCAGAACTCCTTTCATCCCAAGATCACCAAACAGTTTACAGACATTAATTAATTAAAGCATTATGATGCCCCAGTGTGGGGCCATCGCTGATATGTCTGACTCAGACAAACTCCCTCCAATTCCCCGGACAGCCGAGCAGTATCCACTCCTCTGCCTGCACCAGGGCTATTCCTCTGAGCAAATACTGCTCAGCTTTCTCAAGGTTTGCACTGTGTGGCCCTATGTAAATATTTTCCAATAAGTTCGATTATTTGTCTTTTATTCTCTATCAGAAAAACCCCAAATATCTCCGTAATAAAATTCCCAGCGTGTGTTTACATGGGGGCAGTTCGGATGATTAGTTTCTGATTCAGCTGCCCGTTAAAGCATCCCCGCTCCTGGAAAACTCCCTTTGCAGCCTGGGAGCTGGACATGCATTTTAAGCTTGGATTTTGGGGTGAGCGCAGTAAATCGTGTGGGAGAAGAGGAGAGGGGTGCAAATAACGTCACACTCCTGGAAATCCCCCGTGAAGTGTAAGTTGGGTGAAATCTTATGAAAGCTGTAGATTATCCAAACTTTCTCCACTCCGATGATTTGATTCATGAACGCGTAAATAGATAGATAGCTAGATCCATCACGGGGATCCCTGGGGAGCAATGGAATGGTGTTTGTGATTGGAAAAATATTATAAAAGAGCTCACGTATAGCCAATAGTTGGGCAGTTTTGTAGCGCCAAGATAAATAGGAAAGAAATGACATTTCATGATCGCATTTTTAAAGGACGTTGGAAGTTACCAAAGCAGGAGAAATGGATGTGCTGGAGTGATGCAGCTGCATTCCCATGTGACAGTGCTGCCAGTTGGGCCCTGAGCCCCCCACCCCACATCTTTGGGATAGCAGTGGGGCAGTGTATTCATGGGGAATCACAGAATTGTTAAGGCAGGAAAAGATCTCCAGGATCATTGAGTCCAACCTGTGCCTCATTCCCACTTTGTCACCCAGCCCAGAGCTCTGAGTGCCACGTCCAGTTATTCCTTGGACATCCTCCACTTCCCTGAGCAGCCCATTCCAATGCCTGGCAACCCTTTCCATGAAGAATTCTTCCTGATGTTCAACTTGAACCCCCTCTGAATGACTGTACCTTGATGTTTGATCCCTCCTTGGCCGTGGGATGAGTGCTTCACTTGGCCTAAGACCTTCCAGTTTGGCTGGGATATTCAGAAGCAGGATTGGCCTTGAAGGATGTGTTGGTAATGGATGGGTGAGGGAAAACAACCCCAACAAAATAAATTGGGATTTGTTTGTTTGTTTGTTGGATTGACCATTTTTACACAAACCAAATGAAAAACAGTACAAAAATAAAAAGTCCTCTTCGTTACCTGTGGTCTGACCATTTGTTTTCCTGGTTAGGTTGGCCAGCTCCAAGTGGAACCATGGTGGAGAAGAGACACTGGACATGAGGCAGGAAGCACAGGGAGCCACATCCCCAGTGCCACCGTGAATCCGTGTCCCGAGCCGGTTCTGTCACCTGGCACCTGAAACCATCCATCCATCAGCCTGCAAACAGAGAAATGTCAGGATGTGCTCAGGAATGTGACGCCCACGGAGGAGCCTCTGATTTGGGAAGGAGGGAGCCAGGAATGCTGCCCTCCTCCCTGCTTGTTTACCCTATGGCAAGCGCATCTTCGGGGAGCGCTGTGACTCCGAGATATGAGAAGAAATTCTTCAGTAAACACAAGTGACATTTGGCATATAAATAAGTCAGGGAATACTCCTGCGCAAGCAGCACAGGTCAACAGTGATCTTTTATCTCCTGGTGTAGAGTCGGCTGCTTCGGAAATGGATAAAAGCGCAAAGTGTTTGTGGAAGGGGTGGTGGAACTGAGGACACTGGTCCTAGTCCGGAGTGAGCGGCTTCACTCCTCAGCCCTATTGGTTCTGGGAAAACCCAAGGTGTGTTGGGTGGATTTCTCCACAACTTTTTTTTTTTTTTTAAAATTATTCTTTCTCTATTTTTTTCTGTCCTTTTTAAATTTTTTTTTTAAATTTCTCTCTTTTTTTCTCTTTCTCTCTCTCTCTTTTTTTTTTTTTTGTATTTTTCTCTCTTTTTTCCCTTCTTATTTTCCTTTCTTTTTAAAAATATGATTAATGTACAACAGAGGCCTTTGGAGAGTAAATCCTGATTTGCAAGAGCACAGTAAACAAATAAGAGGGGAACAGGCGTGGAGCCTGTATATCCATACGTCCATAAAATCCTTTGCATCCACACATGCGCACCCGCGTTCTTATTGTGTAGGTTTAGCTAAGGGGATTTACCTCCTTTTTAATATTTTTGAAGGCTGCTTTATGATCCTGTTGACCTGCTATTAGCAAAAGCTTAGCTTTCAACAAAGGTAATTAAATTATAAAATCACTGCTGCAATCATCAAACTACTCATAAAACAAGAAATGAAAAAAAAAAAAATACCCTGAAATAAAAATCTTGCAGGCTTCTCCTCATGTAATATTGCTCCCTGATGTTAATTACATTTAAATGGGAGAGTACTATTTTGGTATCATTCATACGCCTCCAAAAGTACTTTCCAGTTTATCATACCTGTCAACCCCAGTGCATCACAGGCTAATACTTTATTAAGAAAAAAATCATTAGGGAGCTGCTGATCCCATTTAAGTACATTGGGCAGAATGTAAGACTAATTAAAAAGCATATTTTTACATTATTAATTTCTGAGTTTCACACTTAATGAATGTGAAATGACAGGGCTACTATTTTTATATTCAGGCTCTCTGGGTTCTTCAGCCAGGGGAATTCAATTCTGGGGATTTTTTGCAAAGATGCTTCTTGGGAGATTTGTTTTCAAGAACAGCTAAGCTTTTTTAGTTGTGCCTTTTTCTGGGAAATTATACCAAAGCATATTACAGCCACTTAAAAAGAGTAGTTAAATAGATGTTGTGTTGGGTTTTTTTCATCGCACTGCTATAAAAGTATTTTAGATGAGGTATAAAATATGGTTTTTAAATGATATTATGATTTGCAAACACTAAAAAATAATTGCGGTGGAGTTGAGAGAGAGCGAAAACATCTAATCTTTATTGTGTAAGACAATGTGATAAAATATTTTACAGCCAAAAGCTCATTTTGCATCTGGAAAATTGTGTAAACTGATGGGGGGGGAGAAATCTCATTAAAAATAAAGGTTATTTTTAATATTCTTCAAACAAAGCAACACTTCTAACTGCATCTCCCCTCCTCACATTTATTAAATTAGACAATTGTGCGAACGCCTGATGTTGTATTTAAATAAAGACATAAAACGACAGAGAGCGTGGGACGAGGCTGGTCGGGCTGGAGACGGGGTTCGGAGCAGCAGGCGCTGGAAGGGAGCTGCAGCCCCGAGAATGTGGGGCTGCTGGAGGGCCTGGGGTGCCCTTCCAGGCGTTGGGAGCGTTGGGAGCGTTGGGTGTCACTGAGCCCTGAGCCGGAGCCGCCTGGCACCGCGTCCCCGCCAGCGCCGCAGCTCTGCCACTTTTATAGGGCTCTGCAAGGAGGAGTGGAGAGAAGCAGGGATTTTTTTTTTCCCTTCCTCTCTCTCTCTCCTTTTTTTTTTTTTTTCCAAATGTGCTTACAATTACCTCTCTGTATTTTTATTGTCTTTTTACTAACCACAAAACTCACACTGGAGGCAAAGCTTAACGGCTGAGGCTTTCCTCGTGTAAATATTAGGAAATTACATTTGTACAAACTGCGCGGCTTTGTAAAGGGGGCTGGAGCCACTCCAACACAAATTAATCAGGATAAAGTTGCTCTATGTTCAACATGACCATAGTTTATTTTCTTAAAGTATTAATTTGTCAACAGCTTTCCTGCCTCGCTGTGACTCATGTGGATGGCATTGAGGGAAGACACAGATGCAATCTCGCTGCTCTACCTTGTGGTTTTAGGAACTAGCTCCAGTTAATCAAACCATAATTGTGTTTAATTCCTCAATATTTGTTTTCCCACCAAAGTCAAACGACTGAAATATGAATATGAACCTGTGTTTAAATATTGTCTTCCCTAAAAAAAAAAAGGAAAAAAGGCATGAAACTATTTTAACTGTTTGCTAAACAATTTTTACTTCCAAGTCCTTCCCTCCTCTGTTGTTTCCCCTGCTCCCTCAGCCCCAAAATAAATAAATAAGCTCTGGCAATGGCTTTTCAGCTGATGTCCTTTGCTTTTTCCTCTCCTCAGCCATTCCCAGTGCTGAAAGCATTGCTTTCCACATCTCCCCTCCTTCTTCTGCCTTCACTTGCTGCTTATTATATCCCCCCATTTTTAATTATATCTTGATTTTCGTAAAATGATCATTTGTTGTTATGTTTCTGGAATGCAAACGTGAGCGTAATGGGATCTATTTTTCAGAGTTGCCAAAACAAATTAAGGAGAGCGTTCGGCTCTTCCTTTGCCAAATGTTTTAGTGCTTTTCCATGAAAGCAAATCTTATTTCGAACTGTATATTAAAGCTTAAGTAAATAATGCAGCCTGCAAGAAGCAAATTCTATTGTAAAATCAGTTACTGCTCGCAGGCTTTGCTGGTGATACCTGCACGGGGTTCTGCCTAGGAAGAATCGGGGTAACAATGAAATATTGTTAATTTTAATTTGCCTTTAGCAGAGGCGGAAATGCTGAACTTTTTTCCCGAGTGCTGGACGCAGCCCCCATAAATATGGAGCATTTGTTGTGGCCGCCTCACGGATGCCCAGGTAGGCGAGGAGGCTCTCGGATAACGACATCACACGGGGCTGGAACTGGGAGCAGCTTTAGGCACTGAGCTTTGTTAATCGTGGGGCCGGGGGCTCGCCTGTTCTTTAGCATCTTTTATTAACATACATCTCCAAATAATATTGACACTCTTCCTGTTTTATTAGCACACGTTTACCTTGTTCATGGTTTTATTATTCAAGAATGCAGTTGTTGCCAAGTATTAATCAATATATTATGCTGCTCAGTTGGGCAAGCTGTACAAAAACATAGTGCCCCTAGGGTTAATACAGTCAAGAACTAGAAAAGTGTTTCAGACATGTACACAACATGTGGTTTACTATTATCATTAAATGAGGTGAACTGGGACTCTATACATATGGATTTTGAATTGCATAAATTTTGATTGATATCATTTGAAGACTGAGACCCTGAAAGGGTAGATTTTGTGAAAGACGATACACAGGCCAGCTATTACCACATACAATAATACCAGGAAAAATATCTGAAATGAGCAAGGCAGCTGGCTTTTAAATAGCTAAAACATAACATCAATACTTATTTTGAATAATGGAAAAAAGAGGTAAAAGATGTTGACCTCTGCCTGACAATAACATGTTCCAAAAGTAGAACTGGTCCCGGGAGAAAACCCCCTGCTCAACAGTAGCGACTAAGAAATTTTTTTCTTTCTCTCTCTCTTTCTTTCCTTCTTGTTTTCTCTTGCTTTCCTTTTCCTTTTCTTTTTTATTCTTCTTTTCCCCCCACAGTTGTACTTTATTCTCCCTCCCCGGCAAAGGTAAATGGGCTTTTGAACATGCAGACAGCCGCCAGAAAGAAAATAAAAACAACAAAAAACAAAACCCCAAGAATTTTTGCAAATTCAGGAAACACTTGAGAGGTAAAACCAACATCCTGAGACAGGAGACAAGGCCAGCTTTTGACACCAGGCTGGACCTGCGAGGCCGAAGGAAACCTGGAGCCAGGAAGCGGCCGCTGCCGGGGTCAGGCCGCCGGGGACCCCGCTCCTCGCCGCGCACCGCAGGCCCCCGCCGGCCTTTTCATGGGAAATTTGCTGAAAATTTGCTGATCTGCATGAAACATTTATTGGAGGGGGAGAGGAAGAGCCTTCGCTTGGCTTCTTGTGGGTTCCTGGTTCATGTGGCATTAAGTGGGGAGCATAATGTGTGCGAGGAGGCGGCGGGGCTCGGAGGCCCCATGTCCATTTTTTCCCCACTGTGGGATGCACATGGAAAATTATCAATACCTCGCTCTAGCAGATTCCTTCCATTTGCCCCTATTTGTTCAAACTTTTGAGGGAGCACCGGATGCTTAATGCTTCACTTATGATTTATGCTCCATAAATGTATTAAAACATTAACCATATTTCTGCTATGGCATACTTGAATCCTCCCGGGGAAAAGCCGGAGCGTTTCTCAGGCTGCTACTCCGGCTTCCCTGAGGAGCGAGATTATTTGTGTTGTGTTACACCTCCAAGTGTTGATTAGGCCTCGGTGTTACCCTGACAGAAGTGTCGTGTGGTGCTTCTCTTTAATGGGGTAATAAGCTACATCAACTGCATGAAGGAAATGCTCCTTTTCAAGTCAGAAACGGCGAAAAAAGTTGGTGTGCGAAGCCAGCGAAGGCTCCGTCCCCTCCATCCCCTCCGCTCCAGTGAAACCCTCTGGAACGGGAAACTCTTGGCCATAGCGCTTGGGTGGCTCTGCAAATTTATAATCGGGGTTAGAACTCCCTAATATATTAAATGGTTGCACACCAGCCTTTGCCGAGCCCGGCTTTTAACTGCCTGGCAGCCTGGCAGGCTCCGAAACACGGCTGTTAATTGGAAAGCAGGAAGGTTAAAAAAGAGACAAACTAGTTTTCTGGCTTGGCTTTGACAGCTTGGGTTATTTATGCAGGTATTTTTTTTTTTTGCAGGTTTTTTCCCCCCCTCTTTTATTTTTTTTCCCCCCTCTCTTTTTGTGCTGGGGTGGAGGGGTGGGGGCGGTCTGGAGGATTTCTTAGTGGTTGGGAAGCTTCACATTTTTCAGTAAGCATTATTGGGTAACAATTGGTGCAAACATTATGGAGGGGGAAAGGCACATAAATCACAAAATAAAAAAATAGTTTCTGCACATTTTCAAAAAACACGTTGTGCTCTCTGAGGTCCTTTTCATTTTAACCAAATCAGGGGGAACTTGTCCTCACAGCGGCAAGGCAGATGGAACAATAAATCACAGGAACCATTGACTGCCTGCAGTGTACTCTCCGCAGCTGTCACTTTTTTGTCTCTTTGGTTTTAGCTGACATGGTTTGAGGTCCACTGTGAACCAATCTGGACTTTTTTTTTACCGTCATATCCATCAAAACGACCAGTAGCCATCAACCTACTGCAGCGATCGATTCGTTTGCTTATTCTCACGCATAAGCCAATACTCAGCTCACTAGGTGAGGCTTGGGAGAAGCACCTCATTTTAGCTTCTTTTTTTTTTTTTTTTTTTCCCCTCCCCTCTTTCTTTCTTTTCTTTCTTTTCTTCTTTTTCCCTGTTTTTTTTTTTTCCCCCCCTCTCCCTTTTGCCTCCAGCTACAGCTGTGATTTTCTGAGCAGTCTTGGCTAACGTTATTAAAGTTGCATCATGATAGATATAGAGGGGAGCGGGAAACAGCTTCCACCCACACCAACAGCAAACCCAGCCACAACGACCGTGGGGTTTTGCTGCTGTTGTCAGTGTTGCTTTTCAGGTGTAGCGAGACGCTTGCTAAGCTCGGAGTTTCCAACTCGTTGCTTATTTTGCAAAGTAAACAAGCAAATGTTATGTGCATAACCTTAGCTGTCTCTGCAAAGGTCAGCGCCTGCCTGCCGATTTCCTCCGCCGCCTTTTGGTGGCACTCTGATGCCAGCGATTCCTCCCGCCGTGGTTGGGAAACAAGACGTCCTTTCTTAACAAAAGACTCAATCTACAAAAGGCTGCAAAACAAAAAATTGATCAAATTTGAACTGGAGTAGGAAAGTTTAGCTGGGTGGGGAAAAGCGCCCGGTAAGCGCCGAACAGGGGCTGATGCGGACCCTGGGCTGAGAGGTCGCTCAGGACCTCGTGGGATGCTGCAAAAATGGGGGGTCCCTCCACTATCCAACAATATCCGTGGACATGCAGAGGTGGGATTGGAGATCACATTCAGTGGGCTCAGTTTATGACCTGAAACGCTGCAAAGTGTCTCTTCCATTTTAACGGAGTGTCCGACCCTCTGCCTGTCTCTGAAACGAGCAGAGACTGAACTTCAGGACACGTTTTGGACATAAGTGGGATTTTTTGTGGGATAAATAGCAGCAAGGAGATACATGGATAATGCAGTCGTAGTAATGTTCTTTTTTAAATGTCAAAAATACCTGCTCACTTTAAAAGCCTTCAGTTAGGTCAAGTTAAATTTATTATATACAATTTTTTTTATGGCTGAACTCCATGATTTTGACTTGAGGTGACAGCTGAAAAGCACCAGAAACCCTTGGAATTTCAGATCTATATATTACTATAAAGGAAGAAAATAAAGTTCTGCTAGGAGAAGGCAGGGAATTGCATTTACCAAATATATATAGTTTAAAAAACACAATCCCTGAAACATTTACCTTAAAAAAAGGCAAGAGAACAGAAGTTTTCTTTTGTATCTATAGAGCAAACATCCCTGGGATTTGTAATAAAAACCCAGTTATGAGATCCGGGGTCCCTCCTGTTAACAAGGATCTCTTAGCAGATATTGAAATATTGCCACGTTGGAGAGAAGTTATTTAAGGACCCTCCAGGAGCTGATGCGAAGGCAGATTCTGCTGAGAGTGTTTTCCTCTCTGCAAAGATTTGAAGTGAGCGTGTCCTGAACATATTCCACTTTAGAGAGATGCAACAAATAACGAGCTGCAGTCAAAGCCGGCCCCACTTCATGATGAATTTCGAGGAGTGCGACCAGTAATCCTTCTACTTATCTTAAAAATCCTATGGAAGTAGTAAACCAGTTCCAATAGAACTGGGAGCAAAGTGCGGGGGGAAAATAAACCAGAAACATCACAAACCAAGCCATCTGTCTGTGAGCAACCCAGGAATCCTGAGTCCACCCAAGTAGTTACTGCGTGTTTTTCTGTACTGCTAATGGATTGCATATTGTTGAAAATATGAATTACAGAATAAATCAGAGCAGAGTGGAAATCGTGGGTCGGATTCTGCTCTTGGCCACCGTGAAATTATCAGGCTGATCCTGTTTGCTGCTATTGGGGTGCAGATCAGATTAATTATTCGATGTAAATGACTCCAGATTGGCAATCTGAGCTCTCTAAATTTACCAACAGCCAGAGTAGAGAGGCTGGGAGTCGATGAGGGTCAGACCAATTTAAGCTGTGGATTTTCACAAACCTTTACTCACTACCCTTAACTCTGCAACACACACACACACACGTCTTAAATGCACCTTTAAAAATGTCTCGTGCTGGGGACATGCCAAACGTCTCTTGCTCCCTTCAGGGGAGACATGAAGAGTTACAAACCGTGAGCCCTGTGCCAGAGCTGCTGCCTAGAAAAAAACCTGAAGTGACTCAGAGTTTTGGCTGAGGAGGGAGAGCAGGATAAGAGGGCCCTGCGCTACAGAAATTACGCAGGAATAAGGAATTTCACTCTGATTACCCTGCCAGCAAAATCTGTGTATGTCTAATATCAGATAACATCATCCTGCCTGTGAAAGGAAGGCCACTAATTCCGCAGAATTCTTATTTTCAAATGAATTCCAACGCCGAGAGCAGGGAGCAGCTTTGTTAAGAGGGACGGGCATTAATATTCCTAATGGGGACTTTTCTCCTGTTCCTACCGAACGGGCTCCAGCACAATTCCACATTTAAACCAGGAAGCAGTCCTGCACGCTTTCTAATTAGCTGTGGGAGATATTTAATAAAGAGAAGGACAGAAAAGGAAAAAAAAAAAAAAAAAGCAAGCTGTGCGAACACAAAACTTTGTTCATCAAAACACGGCGGGTTTAACGCCCCAAAAAGCTGCGTGAGGTGGCTGCTGGGTGAGGTTTAATTGAAGCCCCCAGCTGCCCCCCTGGAATGCCCAGCCCAGGCACAGCCCTGGCAGGACCGAGCCGCAGGCGCTGCCGAGCGGGTGCTGCCGCCGCCACCGCCGCTGCTGCTGCTGCTGTTATTTTCCAGGAGGAAATATTTCGGGTCTGCCCTAACATTAGTGCAACATATCACTGCGGCTGCGTTCCCTGCTGACTGCAGGCTGTTTGATGAGTAATTAGGAGACCTTCTCTTTAGTTTGTTTGACATATTTTGCAAAACATGCGAATCTGTTAAAAATTTGCTTGTTCATTTAAAAGGCAGAGTTCCTAAATGAAGCAGAGTATTTGCTAAATAGATATAATTTTCGGATGTGAGTTTGGTTGTTTGTTTGTTTTTTTTTTTCCTGTTGCAACTTCAAACACAATAGGCTCTTTTTGCCTTAAAAAGGATTTTTGGGTTTTTTTTTTTGTTTCTGTGGAGAAGTAATTATTGTTTGTGCATCTGTGTAGCTTCACTCAGAGCTCATACAGAGAATATCTCTGTAATACTTAGAGATAAACATATCTAGATGTGCAGATCTCCATGTGTGTACTTAAGTTTGTTTATATTTTACACCCACACGTCAAAACTGGCATCATTAAGTACTTACTGGAAAGCAATAAACACAGCTCTCTTTCCTCTGCCCAGATCAAAGGTGAACACTTTTTCCTTCATTTTCCATTAAAACATCTTTAGCAAAGAAACCTCTGAGAAAATATTAAATAGTCTCAGATATTCCGGCACTCATCTACTAAATACAATTTGAAGATCATCTGCTGCTTCAGATTGCATGATTTCAGCTGGTGATTTAACTTTCCTAACTATGGCAGGGTTGTGTAATTAAAAAGTTTAATTTTTCTTGATTTGAAAGCATTTGGAGTTTTTTGAAACATAAATACGATTTTCTTCTCTTTAGCTGTGCAAAGAGGTGACACCTCTCAGCACCCTTAATTTCAGGCAAAGTAGCTTCTTGCAGTGTTCAAAATTAGAAATAAAAAATTAGACATTCAAAAATAGAAATGTAACTGCTCTGAATTTATTTAATGTCAAAACCCCCCCTCTGGTATTTAAAGCCAAGCAATCCTACTGACCCAAAGGTTAAAGTTGTCCCCAAAAAAGCAATGCTGGAATAAAGCTATGCTGGCTGAGATTAAAATCCTTTAGTGCTGCAAAATGTGAGCGCAAGGATGATTTAAAAGCCCCGTACTTTTCTAGTCAGCTCCACTTATTGCTTCAGGCTGAGCATTTTGTTTTCCTTTTTTTTTTTTTTCCCTCCTTTCTTTTATTTATTTTTTTAAATTTTTTTTTTTCCCTGCGAACACTCCATTGCTTATTTTGGGGAAGCATCTCATTCATCTGTGCCTGCTTCTTGCCGAGACTTTTTCCTGCTGGAGAATTACTGCCTGGCACATCAATAGGCTGCAAATGATGTAAGGGCTGTGTTTAACTTGCAGCCGGATTGCCATCGTCGGGAGGGTCCGTGTCTTTTAGCTAAACTGCCTTTTTCTGCAAGAATTTCAGACGTCTGTAATCGCTGCTCCTTTCAGCACAGCTTAAGGTATCAATATCAACTCCATTTGAATATCATAAGTGGGAAGTTGCTCTAAGCAAAACAAAAACATGTCAGTTGCCCAGGTGACATTTTGTAGCAAACAAGGAAATCACAACTCCAGGAAGTGTTGTATTTTATGCCAACAACAATATGACAGTTTTCTCTGTAAAGAAAACATGACACTTTTCCAAATATCAGAGGATGCCTCCGCTGCTCAAGGGATTCCTGTACTGTCACTGAAATGGAAGGTCACAGGCTGGTTTCATGATTTCTATAGTTTCAAAATGTTGTGGTGGAGCGTTTGCACGCTAAATGCTGTAGGCTAAGGGAAATCTTTCCCTTCATCTCTGAAAGAAGTGACAGGAAGAAAAAGGTCCTACTTTGACAGCAGTAACCTCTAGGTCTAGAGGTTCTGCCCCAAGCAACTCTGAAGTAAAATTACCTATGTTAATGTGTTGTCCTCACTGTCATGCAGCCACACGTGTGCAAACTGCCGCCCGAGGGGCGAGTGTGCAACCAGGGGCTGTGTGGGACCATGGAAAACCCTCCTGTCCCGTCCCTCCCTGGCCTTGGATGTAATAAAGACCGGAAAGTTTCTGCAGATGATTTCTTTTAAGAGGTGGGCTTTCCACTTTGACTTCAAGAAGGTGGGGACCTGCTTGCTGTGCTGATTCTTGGGGTCTAAATAAACAGACTTTTGCTTTCAGCTGAGGGAAAAAAGTTTTAACTTCAAGGCTATGGACAGGATCAAAACACATTTGTTTCCAGCCTTCCTCCTTTTTTTTTTTTTTTTTATTCTTCCCTCTCCCCCTTAAAAAAAACACACCTTAGTCTATAGATTATATACTTCCTGCTGCCCTTTTTATAAGCAATAAGAATTTAATAACTGAGGGCAACTCTATAGTAATATTTATATGGGTCAAGTGGCTTAAAAGTATGCAATAAATGTAAAGTTATGAACCACATTGCCCCTTTTTAAATAATGCAGCTAGCACCAAGATATTATGTTTCATATTCTGGAAAAAGGTGTTTTAGCCTAGGCTTTAGGAGTACACCAGACATGAAAAGTTATACTGATCCCATAATAAAGTCACTGCCTGCTTAATATGGTGTGTTATGTAGAGCTCCAGATCTTAATAGCAGACCACAGCAAGAACGTCCCAGATGATATCAACAAAACCTTCGCTTTCTCATTAGCAATCAGCAAATTCTCCTGGTGGCTGCTGGTTTCAAATAAGGGCAAGTGCCTCTATTCCGAGTGGGAAGCCCAGCAGGATAATAGAAATAATGCAGCCTAATCAGCGGCGAGCACACGAGATCCCCCCGCCAGGGCAGGCGCTGGTGGGCTGGGTGACTCCCCTTCTGCAGCTTTAACAGCCTTCCCAGTCCTGAGGAGCGGGATCCGTGGGATTGAGGGAGAGGCAGCCAGAAAAGTCGCCTCACGCAGCTCCTCGTGCACTCCCACCATCACCTCTCTGCTACTGTTCACAGATAAGAGGGGTTTGAGGATGTTTGCATAAAAAATAAACATTAAAAATCCTCCTACAGTCGTTGCTGTGAATAGCTAAAGAAAAGCTGCGCTGGTTTCTGTGTGTGTAAAACATCTCCATGTCTGTGTGGGGAAGGGGGTCACAAAGTGCTTTAATTTGGCCTCATGAAACCGTCGACTTCTTTGATAAATCAGATCAAATATTTCTCATCACGGCCCAAATGACCATTCCTTTGTTGGCCAGCACCGTGCTGATATCTGCACCGGAGCTCTTACCTGCACTGGTATTTTTATTCCTTATTGCTGTCGGATTTAAAGAGACTTTGTGTTTGGACACACATTTGCAGAAGGGCGTTACTAAGCGTGGGGACAACCCTTGCTGTTGGCCATTCTGATGAAAGCATGAAGGACACACCATCCTCCTGCTCCTGCAGCCTAAATAATCCATGGCTATGCTCGGGGAAATGCAGAACAGTTTTAGGTTTTGCACTGATTTTCTAATTGTAAGGTTTTTCTCCCTCGCATTTTCCCTTGTGGTATTCACGTGCTCCTAGAATATCCTGATTTCTACTGAAGAGCGATTTTTGCTGGTCAAAAATTAAGCCTGCAAATGTGGCTGGTGCCATGCAAGGAAATGCAAGTCTAAGCTGCAGCAGTGTAAACAAAAAAGTGTTTTAAGAGGTGCTTAACTGTGTTTTGAACCCTGATTAAGCCTAAGGTTACTCAGTGTTTATATGTGCATTCGCCGTGCACTGGGAAAATTCAGTGTTTAATGGTTCCTGTGCTGATCTTTTGTTAGAGCCCTGGGCTGTGGTGCCCGAGAGCAGCGATTACCGGCCAGATTAAAAACCACAAACTCTTTTTAATTCCCAGTTTTGTCCAACTTTATTCCTGCTGATGTGAAGCAGGGCTCCTTATATCTCTCAGGGTTGGGATTTTAAAAACTGACACCACAAGTCAGTCCCCCGAGCTTTTATTTAGCTTATTTAGTGGGGCAAGGTAGTCTTGTTTTGGACACATCAAACAGGAAATAGTTTCCATCTATGAGTCTCATTATGGTTCTCAGGTCTGATTTATTTTGTTTAATAACCATGAGATGGTAAATACACAAGGGGGGTACCCCTAAAGGGCAAAGGACCCCAAAAAAATGGGTGATAACTTAGAGCGATGGGGCAACAGCACAACGCTTCATTTCCAACTTCTCCGCACTATTTTGAATTCTGTGAATGACCTTGCTGAGTACTTTATTCCCCTAAAATAACGAGCAGGTCAATACCAGTCCTGCTTGTGTGATAAAACACAGTAATTGCTGACCAGGACATGTCCACAAAGGAGCTGGGACAGCTGATCTGGGGGAGTGAGGACGTTTTCACCAGCAGGGTCAGGAGATCCTGACAGTTCAGAACAGTCCATGGCAGGGAAAGACAAGACATGTCGAGGCAGACTGAAAAAACAAACTGATGGATGAGGGTGACGTTACCAAAGGGAAAACTGTGTTGGCAAATAAATGCATATTTACTAAAAGAAAACCTCTTGTTTATGAGAAGTGAGAGGTGAAATCGAGACTACTGGTGGTAAATTGCATGATTATGGTGCTCAAGTGAGAGGGGAAAAAAGGGCTCCGGGAGAAAAGTTGGCCCTGCAACATCCAAGCACCAGCTACCTGCACCTCCACGGAGGTTAGAAATTTAGGAGAAGGTTTCTGATATCAAAGCAGCGAGGCTGTGGAGCAGACTCCATATGTGGGTAACGATGTGCAAAACCACTAACGGCTCCTAAAGCAGAGCCTGGTGACAGAGAATTGGGGGACACCTTGTTGGCTGTGGAAAGGGCCTGGGTGAGAAGACTCAAAGAGCCTCATCAAGTCCATCTTAATGGAAACACCCTGGAAACTGGGAATACTGAGGCACACCCAGCTCAGAATGTCTAAACTTCCATTTTTGGTTGTTTTTATTACATGGCTTTAATCCATGCAGATTCCAGGGACGGGGAACGGTCAGGCTCAGCCACTCTGCAGTGTGGGAGGGCACCTTGCAAGAGGTGCTGCAGTAACAGGGGCAGGCTTTGAGCTTCTGTTTTACCAAAAACAGAGGTTTTGGAGTGATTTCAACAGTGCTGGTGTGCCACAGAAGAGTTCAGAGAATGAGGGGCACAAGCTGGGGCAAGAGGAGGATGTGCTCTGCTCAGGTAGAGCAGGCACACAGGGCCACTGCTCTGAGGTGATGCCGCCTCTCGGTCTTACTCTATAGAAACACGAGACAGATTAAAACCAGAAAAGAAGCAAAAAAAGAGAGAAAACAAAGTAGAGAATGGGGAATGTTAAAGACATTAGGCAGCAATTCTTCCCTGTGGTCCTGGCTGAGGAGTTGTTGCTGCCCCTGGATCCCTGGCAGTGTCCAAGGCCAGGCTGGACAGGGCTTGGAGCAGCCTGGGACAGTGGGAGGTGTCCCTGCCCATGGCAGGGGGTAGAATGGGACGAGCTTTAAGTTCCCTTCCAACCCAAACCAGTAACTATTCCCTGAGCTTTCAAGACATCAGAGTTGCCTTCCTCCAGCCTGGGGTTGCACTGGAGCGGCGCTGGCATGAACTGTGCCTAGGGAGTGTCATTTGCATCGTGGATTTCACTGCATCCCACACGTGGGAATGCCAGCCTTGGAGTCCTGAAAACCTTGTGTGTGTGCAGCTTCTCTGCGAGCCTGACAAGGGATCATTAGTAACTCGCTGATGTCTCTCTCTGTTTGTTCTACTTCACGAGACACTTCCCCAACTAATTTAGAACAAAGCTTGGTGTTTACTTGGCTTCACAAAATGACACTCTTTCCCCCCCAAGATTGCTGCAAAGTCTGGGCAAAGAATATTTACATAAACAGGTTTCAACTTCATCAAGAACAGGTCGGGAAAGGAGGGCAAATCCAAGTGGAAGGGAAATGAACAGAGCATGAGGCAGAGTCGTTGTTCGCTCATTTAGGGCTGCAAAAGAAGCACTTTGAATGTTTGCAGGGCCGGTGCAGCCCTGTGAGGAGTCACACGGTTACCTAAGCCCCCTAAAGCTCCTGGAAATATGGAAGAAGAGCTGTGGAGAGGGGCCCAGCCCCGCTGCAGGGCTGGCAAGGACAGCAAGTGCAGCACGAGGCAGTAAATCACCCAGATGTTGCTGCAGCTTTGTGCTGCTGCCATGCACTGGAAGACATTGAAGCCTAGAAATGATGAAATTTAAATTGTTAGCAACCTCTCAGGGTCCCGGGCACAAAATCCCTAGGACAACTTATGGCATTCCCAGTGAAAGGAAGGGAGAGGGCAGCAGCACCGCTGGTCTCCCCGTGTGAGAGCTGCCATCGTGCCCGTAACTTCACTCCCCAACTTTTTCCAGCTTGAGGGAAAGGTGGCTCCTCGGTACCCATTCCAGGAGCCGAGGGGTGCCTTGTGTGGACAGAAAGAAAAGGAATCAGTTTACGGGAAGCGGATGAGTCCGGTATGTAAATAAAAGCCACTCGCATCCTCATTACGGGGGCTCTTTTGAATAAATGTTAGCCTTTAAGTGCCAGCTGTCACTCTATGCATGGCCTCCCTTCTTACAACTAACCTCTCCGTCACCTCGCCTTGTCTCCCTAACTTGTCCTATTATGCAGTACCAAGCTGAGTCATTGTTTCAAGCAGGAGGTGACATGTTAATAGCTTAATAATAGTATAATCTCGCAAATAATAATATGCTGTCACACTGTCTGAAGCACAATGTTTACAGGAGAAGTGGTAATGTATGATGACAGTAATTTGAATAAAAATGAATTTACTGCTCTTGTCTCATTTGCAGTAAATTTTCGCATCTTTCATGCACAACTGGTGCTCCATGACCTCTTTCATTATTGTGTTCTCAGTGGCTGCTGCCTGCTTTAAAGTGAAAGGCAGGCAAATGAAACAGAAACCTGCAGCTTAATAAGGGGTCTCCAGAAAAGAGTTTGCGCCGTGGTTTCTGGAAATCTCACTTTGTTTGTTTACGAAGCCGAGGCGGTGTCGGCCAGGCTGTTTAATTAATGCAAGCTGGAGGTGCCGATTGAAGAGCAGGCACGGGCTGATACGAGCCTGGATTGGCAATTTGCAAAATAATGGTCATGAAATTGTGGCAGAGGGGAAAAAGTGCTCGGAATACAGAGAGGATCGTTGCGGTTGGAATTCGAGTTTGCGCAGCTTAAGGAAAAAGTGGTTCAAATGCTCTGGGTGCTTGATGGGGAGAAAAGCAATCCTTGAGTTAATTATAGATGCACAGTGGTGTTATAGTGGACTGGTAAAACTTAAAAATTATCCCTGAATACCTAAAACGTTTGGTTCTGGGTGGTTTCTGCCTCACCCTATGCTGTATCGTAAAATTCTGCCATTTCCATGTCTGGTACAGACCAGGAGCCCGGGTATCATTCTGACAAATAAATAGGGAATGTACTCTGTGTCAAAACTGCCTTTGGAAAATCTAAATTCCTAGGACAGTTCTATTTCTCTAAAAGAAAAAAGAAGTTATTACGTGATGTGGTTCATTTGATGAAAAAGAAGAAAGTTTACAACTCACAGCTGATATGCCCGGACTAAATTTAGTTTGATGGAATGAGGACAACTAATTGAAACTTGCTGGGACTCAAAACACTGCACAGGACAGATTCTCCCCAAAACTGCTGGGTTTTATCTAAGTTTTAGCGAATGTATGGAATTAAAAAACTTGGTTGGCATGACCTAGTTCATGGATTGACATTATTAAGACCCTGGTTTACCTCTCTGTCCTTATATATAAAAACGCAGTTATGAATTTTTTCATTACTTGTGCTTGTATCTAACAAACACGATGTTTTCCTTTAAATTGAAAGTTCAGCAGTGTTAGGTTTTTTTTGGAAATAGCCCTGTTGCTTCTCTCCTGATCCTCCTGCAAAGACTGGGAGCTGAGCTGGAGACCAGCCTCACTGATAGGCCACGTCAGCTGGGAAAATCCAGTAGGAAAAGGACACACTTGGTGATGGATTGTGGCAAAACACAGTTTATCGTATTTTTGAATCTGAGTTTTTAAGAGGGGCAAAAATTAGTCTTCAGTATCCCAGTTTTGCACACTGATGCTAAAGGCTGAGCTCTTTCTTGCTGCTGTTTTGGAAAATAAGACATTGATTTAAGTATTTCAAAACGGATTCCAACTCTAACCCCATGGCAGGGGCTTGGAACTGGATGATCTTCAAGGTCCCTTCCAACCCAAACATCCAGTGATTCCGTGATTCTATGAAGAGAGTGCAGCTGATGGGTTTCATAAGCACCTTGCAAGGCTGAGACTGTTTTTGAGCTGAATTTTCCATTTTTTTTCACATGCAAAGTGCAAGAGGTTTCAGTGGGATTGCTCAGAGTTGCAAGGGCTGAATGACCCCCTCCAGGTAACCGCATTAAAATAAATTGTTTTGCTGAAAAGATTTTTCCGTTGGAAAATATTTTCTGTTTAAAAATAATTTATGTTTTCCCAGTGTATGTTTTGATTTTCTTCATTTTGGAAATCCCAGTCCTGTGCACCAAAAAATCAAGACACTTGTGACATTACAGAGCTAAATAATGATTAATGGAGATTATGTGCAAAAGGGTAGAAAAGAAGAGAGCAACAAAGTCTCTCTTTGGCTGATGGAGTTTATTTCATGTATATAAAAGGTCTCTTTCTCCTGAATCACTGATGTTCAAGGGGATATCGGCACTTCTATGTCCTGCTTGAAACTCAAAAGTCCTTTTTGCTGCCACCTTTTAATTATTTAAATGTAGGCGAATCTGATTAAAGCTCTTAATTATTTGTATTTAAGATCGGCAAATATGCCACTGTCCTGAACAGCCAATGTCATCCACTGACACGTGTCAGTTATTTGTCAAAATGCAAAATAGTTTCCTGGGGACAAAAAAAAAACCAAAACCAAAACCAAAATACTGTGTTTGTGGAAATAAATAGTGGGTGGACCTGATTTTCGTGGCGTGAAAGTCAAGTGGAGTTTTTAATTGACTCCAACGGGCGCTGGATCAAGCCTGTGGGGTGTTTGGTGCTCAGTTACAAGTTAGTGCTCTCTCTAATCACCTTGTTCTCTAAAGAAAATAGATACTAAACAGGAACCATCTGGTAATACATTCTGTACCTCTTAATTACAATGTTTTGAGTGGCACCTAAATAAATTTCATTTACAAGCACATGACTGCTTGTCAAAAGCTCTGTTGATAATTTTATTATTGTGGTTTACCTTCTCGCTTAATGACCCCGGCTCAGTAAAGTCAGGAATATTCAACTCTACTGCAAAAAAAAAGTGATTGTCTTAAAGATAGGAAGACACAAATTCCATCTCTCAGGGTGTGTTTCTAATTATTTTCGAATATTTGGAATACACATGACATGGGGATGGATCTGCAATTAAAAATGACCAAAGTTCTGATTTCTTGGTAGAGAGGAGAAGCTGAGGCAGCTCTGCAGACAGCCTGAGATGGTTGTAAAGTGCTCGTGTTATTTTATGATCTCTGTGTTCCTGTGTAGATGTACTGTAGCATTTAGACAATTTTCTCTTTGTTAGCTGCAGGAAAAGATCAATATTATAAAGAAGTTGAGTGACTCTGTGAATTACTCTCTTGCGTTTTCACCCCAGGAAGTGGGGATTTAAATCCTGTCCCTGGTTTGGAGGCTGAACCACAAACCCAGTTCCAAGACCACTTTGGAGCCACCCCTAAATTTGGAGGTTTCCAGTTTGGGGTTGCTTCCTATCTGTGGCTAGAGCTGAAAATGGCTTTCCTGATGTCTTAGTAATCTCTGGTGGAAATCAGTCTATATTGCAAAATCAACATATAATTTGGCAGGATGATTGGCAGCCTCCTTTGGAGAAAAACCTGGGACAGCGCTGGGATGGAGCAGTGCCCGTGGAGGTGCCACCACCATGTTCACCCTGCCCTGCCACCCTGCATTTCACAGAAGGGTTTTTTGGGGCGCAAGGAAAGATTTTTCTCATGCCATGACATCAAACAGTGGTACACCCCCTCGCCAGGGATGAGCAGCTTCCTGCACAGCAAATCCTCATCTGCCTGCGTTCAATAATCGTTGGAGACAAAACAAATTACAAATAATGCACAGCTTTTGCTAAGTTTCACTGGGAAACTGCTAATTCAGCTTTGTGTTAGGAAGTCTTTTTACAATAACAAGTTGGAGGAGACAAAAATCCTAGGAGGAAAGGCACGAGGGAGGTTTCTGGGAAAACAGGAGGAATGTGGCACCTGGAGGGGTTTCGTCCACTTCTTTGGGATGCGCTGCCCGTGGGAAACCATAGCGGCATAAAAAGTAAAATAACCTTATTTCTAAATTCATGGTAAATTAAAAAAGGAATCCTACTGCTCTCAGCAGGGTCCTTTATTCCTTTTTAGTTGCAATTGATGGTTTTTCTCTTCTTAAAATAATTTTGTGTTCAGGTCTCAATCTTGATGTGGGAACTTTAGGAAACAGATAAGCTTTCAAATATTTTTTTAATCAATGCTTTGGCAAGCTGGAGTTGAAATAACATTTAAATTCAGAGAGATGCTGGTGAAATAGAGAGGATGATCGTCGCCAGGTGGGTTTGTAAGTCGGGTTTGAGGCAACAGAGCTGCCTGAGCAGGAGAGGGAATTCACCGTACACAGCAAACTGTTATCCCCTACAATATAATATCTGGATTTGAAGCTGATATTTAAAGAGGGCACTTGCTTTACTTATGAGATTAAAGGCAAATGCTCTCTTTTAAAAATGAAGTCATGCTGTGTTTTGCACCTTTTGACACTTATTAACTCAGGTCATTAAAAAGAGGCTAATTAAAAAAGAATGTAAAACAAAAGAGTCATTTGTCTATCGCCGAGCTCGGTTCTTCATGTGCGCTGGCTGCAGGCACTCTCCGTTTAAACCTTGGGTACAGAAAGCACTGGGAGCCACTGGGGCATGCTTGGAGCTTGTCATGGCTCTTGGCGAGCCTGTGGTCCGGCTCATTATGCACCTCATAAAGAAGAGAAGTCATTGTCATCAAAATTAGCTGAAGCTGGAATTTACATTCATGGAAATTTTGGTTTCGCCACCGTCCTCCGGGGCTGGACAATAAAGGAAACCTTTTGCCAGCCGCTGTTAAAGGAAGTGAAGTTCAATAAATGCTTAGTGCTTCGTTAAGGCGTTCCCGAGCTGAGCTTTGTGCACGTGAGATTTTACAGCTGATGAGAATTCGGGACAAACAGCCTGTGAAGTTCACTGGTTCTGGTGTGGGAGATGTGCTCAGCACATCCAAACCTGGCTTAAAAAGGGACCGGCCTCTTGGAAACGCTAAGATGTTCCTGTTCTTCCAAAGGGACAGTCTGTTAGAGGGCACCTTCTCTCCGGTGAGGTTCAAAAGTGGTTTCCTCATGGGAATAGACCCTTCTGTTGCTCGTGGGGGGCTCCTTCCAAGGAATCCCAAGGGAGTATGGACAGATTTGTGCGGTGTCTTTACTAAAAGCTTGTGATGTGCTGGTCCTGAAGCTCATCCGAGCTGAAGCCAACTGGAGATATTTTGAGGGCAGGAGTTTTTCTGGGTGGATTTTACACCCTGCTGAACTCTACAGAGGCAGGCATGAAGACCAGTTGTCCCTGGAGGACTCCTACCTCTCCCCATGCAGATTCAAGTGATGGCTTGGTGCTGGTTTAGCTACGATGCTGCAGGTCCAAAGCCGTAAAGGCATTCGTGGAAATATCTCCTGCAGGGTTTCAATCCCTTCCCACAGCTACGGGCCTTGCTGACTTCAGAGCATAGGGTCAATCAGCAAACATTTCTAGAGAGGGTTCTCCTCACAAAAGTGCATTCCTCCGGACATCCAAGATTTGTGGGTTGGAATCGATTTTGACCGCTGTTTTTTAAAGCCTCCCCAATCTCTCCCCACACAAATGACCGTAAATTCAGTCCAGAGCCTTGA
>VZTE01003932.1:424593-480588 GCA_013397775.1 Eulacestoma nigropectus
GCTAGTGGAAGAGTGGAACTTGATCATTTTAAGGTCCCTTCCAACCCAAACTCTTCTAGGATTCTATGAAATCCCATCTCTATCCAGGTAAAGGGATGGGTTACCCCAGGTGGAGGCGCAGCACAAATCTCCCACGTGAATCCCTGCCCTGCTCCTGCACAAGGATATTTAATTCTATCCCGAAACAAAGGCAGTTGTCACTCACTGCCTCTGGAACACGGCTGGGAAAAGTAGACTGTCAAGGGGAGTTTACTTCCTTTGTTAATAAAAGAGAAGAAAAAGAGTTTATGGATCTTTTCCTGAATATGAATATTAAATAGACTAGTTGTGGGAACCCTGATTTTAATTTCCTATGTCTTTATTTGGAATTCTACTCCCTCTTGGAAAGGTGTCTACTTAAATATAGAGGGAAAGGGAATTTAATGAATTACAGAAAGGGTTATTTTACATGGAAAATGTGTATTCCTGGCTATTTCCATTTAAAGAACATGACATTAGTGTGGAAATTGCCCCTTATGAACAGGTCATTAATGTCAACTCTACTAAAACTGACATCACCTGCTACTATTTTAATTGTGTGTTTTACTAATGCTAACCATTTTCCTGACAATAGAACCCCCCTAAGCTTAATGAATCTTTGCAGAATACATAAACCAAGGTCAATATGTAAGAAATGCCTCAAATGTTAAAACTCTCCCTGCTAAGCTGAAAGAAAAGTTTATTATTCTTTTACATTCATAAGAATAAGAGCAAAAATAGAAATCCTACACAATATGTTTTCCAGATCGTAGTACATAAAAAGCTTTGATGCTTCTGGGAAATCTTTTCGATTAGCTACTATTTTATATGAAGAAAAGGACTTATTTTACCGGGTTACATTTCCAAGATTTATTCCTTATTTTCCAATACAAGGGGCACATTAAATAAAAAACAAAAATCCCGAGTGCTTCCTTAGTGTCATATGTAACAATCACATTTTTTTCCCATGGTTTTGGGGTGGGAGGTGGGGGGGGTTGAGGGGGGGGTGGAAAGAGAGAAAATGAAATCCAGATTTGTAATTCCTAACAGGAGAAATTCGATCCTTTCCAATGTTTAAGTAATATTTCCTGTAAAACATACGAGGCCATCTGCAGAGCTGTTTCCAGACACATTTGGAAGTGGCAAGGGCAACTGAAAGAGACCCGAATGGAGGCTGGCATTTCACCTCTGGGAGATGGAGCATTAAAGGTTTCGAAAAGCTAGTTCTACAATTTTACAAAGTATTCAACCACTGCATAGTTCATAATTTGTTTAATTTACCTACCTTTTATAGGTATGGGGAGGGGGAAATCCGCTCTGTAAGAGACAGTATAAAAACTAAGACAGCTGTAAAAAGCTAATGTACAGCTATCAGGAATGCTTCATGATTTCAGCTGATTGAAAATGTATTTTATTCTTTACAGGCCAAAATGTTCCCCTAGAAAAACTGTGCAGAGTGAAACATATTTGGGAAGACAACAGAAACACCAAACCCTTTTTGCTATTTAAGTCTATTATAGAATTTTGTTTTATTGTTGATCTCCAGGGTCACCTTATGAATTCGTGTTAGTAAAATGTTACGGCCTCGCTATAATATTCACTTTGTGGAAGGGTCTGCATTTACCAAATCTCATCTGACATCGAATATAAATGAGAAACTTGCATCTCTCTTCAAGGAATATATTTTAGACTGTTTTTTCCCCCTTTTGGAATTACAGACAGATTCTAAAATTGAATTCTTTTTCTTGTGCCAGGATTGGGTAAAGTGACTGAACACTTAGGCTTACCTTTGATACATGTCTTAAATTTAAAGTTTGCATCGCTCAAATAGTTAACTTCAGGGCCAGATTCTGCCCTCAGCTGTGCATATTTGGGAACCCCATTAACTTCCCTGGAAAATAATGTTATACTCTTTGGATGCACTGGAATGAGATACATTACAGTGTTACCTTCTGTCATTCCCCTGTAAAACTCAGCCTTTGCTGCAATTTTTATTTTGCTGGCTGGTGCAGCCCTTTTATTCTGTCAGTACCAACTGGCCTGCTGGATGTTTGTACCTGTCCTCTCACGCCTCTGGTTGTGCTGTTGAGATTAAATACGATGAGTAGAATAAAACCGGCAGTGCTCGTGAAATTTAAAAATTGTCATCTGGTTGGTTTTTTGAAGCATGTTTGCAAAGGAATTTCTGTAGCTCAAATGGTTTTGGTCAGAACTGGGCGCATGAGGGGAGAGGCAGTTGTGGGTCCCTGCCCCATTCACCCCTTCCTTGGAGCCCCGGGACTCCAGAAGATTTTGTCAAAATTGTATTGAGTGAAATGTTCTCCAAGAGTGGAAAATTCATGGCATGAGTTGCTCCAGTGCTCTTTTATTAATAAAATGAAGTTTATTTCAGTTTCCATGCAGTGCTTCTGTCTCTGTTTTTCACCTATGAGATGGAAGGGCCCTCTTTTATCAATTTTCTTGGCTTCACACAAATTCTTCTCTGTGTAGACACCAGAGGCAGGAGGATCCCACCAGGAGGCCGGTGCTCCCACTCATCCAGAGATCTAAATCCTGTGGGATAATTTGAGGATTGAAGAGACGCTCATTTTCACACAGAGCACTGGGGTGAGTAGTTACAGCCTCTCCTTGGCACCCTCAGTGCTGCCATGGGCCACCAAACCTCACCATCCTGAAAATGGGCACTTCCACCCCTTCCCTCAGCTCGTCTCAATCCCTCCCGTTCGAGCAGGATTTATGACACTGAATTTCAAAATTAACACAAAGTGAGTGGGAGGACACATAGGAAACCACTTTCCAGCTTAAAGGGGGTTTCTTTTGTGGTATCATGCCCATCCCACCAGCTGCCTTTGGCTGGCAGCGCCACGGCCTCGCGCTCTCTGATCCCACACGAAGCCAGAAAAGAGCCTTCAAAAATGTCACTTCCATTTCCTCCCGAAAGCAAAACACTTCCTACAAGGAAAGCACACATTACAGCTGAATTATAAATGAGGGCTGGTATTTTTGCGAGGTACAAATCGCAGGCATTCTCCATATTGTTAGAATACCAATTTTATTTTCCTGGTGTGTAGTACCCGGTGCAGCGCGGGGTCCCCGGAGATGTGTGCGTCCTCCGGAGATTACTTCAGCATTGCATTACTGCTATCACATATCCATTACACATACTCTTTCAGACAAGTGGAAATGTTTTCACAAAAACAATCTGGAATCTTGGCTTAAAACCCAAGCTTGCTGTCAAGGCAAACAGAGTAGCCTCAAAGAGGACTTATTTCTATTTTGTTCAGACAAGTATGTTGTTTCTGGATTATAATAAGGGGAAATATAGCAGCTATCAGTCTTCAGTTTATTTGACAAGCTTCCTCTGACAAAGCTAGAGGAATAAGCCCTGGCCTGCAAACTCGTTCTCCTTCAGGTATTCCCTTTGGCTCCAGCACTTTTATTAGTGTGATTAAGGGCCACACACATGTTCACAGGACAGGAGTCACAGGATGGGATGATGATATATTTCCTCGGCTGTTACTTATTTTGCAAAGTTTTAAAAGCCTTTGCTGTGTTCAGAGCTTGTCTCTATCAGCCAGCTCTCTAAGAGCTTGTCCCATCACCTGTCAAACAAGGTCAACGAGCAGGTTATAATCAGATGCCAAATAAACAAATGCAAACTTGAAATCAAGTGATTTACTGTCCATTTTCATTAAGTTCTTCCCAAGGAAGCAAACACTTTATGCAGCACAAGGGACCTGTGGAAAGGGTCAGCGGCCGTGCTGAAGCAAGACGTGGTGTGATGGTTTTCACCCAAATGGACTTTAACGACGCCGAGCGCGAAGGGAAATCTGCCTTGTGTGGGGGAAAGTGCCTGTAAACAGAGCAGCATCTCTTCACCTTGCGAGAATTCTCCTTTGGAAAGTGCGCGGAGTTTTAATATTCATGTGTTTACATTACTCAGAGTTTTCTCCTCTTTACACCAGAATTTTCCCTGTGCTGTCAGCTAAAAGAAAAAAAAAAGTCTCAGGACACAAGAGTTTGTAGCTTCATTATAAAACTCAGCTCATTTTAAAATTAGAATTTCAATTTGTTTAAGAATTCCAGCATGAGGCGGGAGTGCTCTCAGGCAGCAGGACACCTTTGTGTGGTGAGGTCTGGCCTCAGTGGAAAAGAAAAGAGCAACGTAAAGGCAGGGAGACTTTTAATATGGCTGTGCCACGTGTTTTCCTAAGGAATGGTGGGACTGCAGCACCCTCAGAGTGGTCTGGGTTGGAAGGGACCTTTAAGACCACCCAGTCCCCCCCCCTGCCATGGCAGGGACACCTCCCACTGTCCCAGGCTGCTCCCAGCCCCAGTGTCCAGCCTGGCCTTGGGCACTGCCAGGGATCCAGGGGCAGCCCCAGCTTCTCTGGGCACCCTGTGCCAGGGCCTGCCCACCCTCCCAGGGAACAATTCCTTCCTCATCTCTATTAATACACCAAACCCTGGTGGAACAACATCTCAGTGCTCTGCTGGCCTGTTACACACAGGGAAGTGACTCCAGGTTTCGGCTCCATAAATCACAGCACTGGAGCACTGCTTGGGAAAGGCATGTCACTTGGAGAACACAAAGTATTGAGCAACTTGAATTGTTTTTCCATGAAGCTTATCCCTTGCTAGCACTTTCCTTTCTTACATCTCCTTAATACAACATAATTTCAATGTTTTCTAGGCAGAGTTATTCTTATAATGCTCCTTTTCCAACATAATGTTGGCTGCAACGTGGATGCACTGGCGAGAAGTCGTGGTTTGCTTCTTTGCCATTTTCTGATTCGAGTTCAAAACAACAAATTTTCGCATAACCTATTCTGAAATTTTGCAAATATCATTTACCAAAACAAAAGCTTTGCCCTCAGTTTTCCTATATTTGTTTTCTAAATTGTTCCATTCCCGTATTTCAGAAAATTTCCCAAATGAGACTGAGCCAAAAATATTTTTTTTTCTCTCTCTCTTTTTTTTATTCCTAAAGGTTGCATAAATATTTCACATGTATCTCCCTTTAATTAGATCATAACATTGTAAAGTGGCAAAGAGTTTTCTCTTTCCCCAAATTAGACATGAGAACCACAAACAAATTAATTTGTGTCTCAGGGTTTTGACTGGGCCTCTTGGCCTGCTCCAGCACTAATACAGGCACTCGTGACCCTCTGGATTTCAAACGCCTGAGGGTACAAAGCAATTATAAAAACATGACTCTCCCAGATCAGCTTTCGAATCTGCCTTGTCTCTGTTTTATTGATGGGAGATTGAAGGAAGATTCAAATCAGCTATCCTTCAATTCTTTACCAGCAGCAAAATACAGAAATCATTAGCTTTTTCTGTGTAAATTACTTTGTCCTGCTTTATTATTCAAAACTGGCTGGCCATTTGACTGGAAAAGACCACGTTGAATATTTATTTCAAGTTTTGGTACTTGTAAATAGTATGGTGCTTTGCACCTTATTTTCTTTTTTCTTTTTCAGACTAATTTTTTGTAGCAATTAGAGCGGGAATTAATTAATATGGGGGGGGTTAATAGCTAAAGAACACACACTGATGTAAATTAGGATGATCTTGCTCTCACAGGTCTATTGTTATTGTAAGGAAGCTCTGCTGCACAACCATTTCCCAAAAAAATCAGGGGAAATAATTAAATATCTCGTTTATTTTATTTCTCTGTGTGATTGCTGATTTTCATTTAGTGATAAACAAGGGTGGGATAAGAACAAAATATTCTCTTTAAACCCAGGTGTAATTACATCCCCTCATGGTGGTAAGTGCAATCAGATCTTAAAAATGGGAGGAGGGTTTGATTTAGAGGGGAGGAAAGAGGAGAGGGGCAGTGGGAAATGCTCTCAGAGCAGGCAGGCTTGGAGAGGGAACTGGGCTGAGGAGGAATTATTGTTTTTAATGAGTCCAAATTATAGAATTATTAAAGTTGGAAAAGAACTCCAAGATGACTGAGCCCAACCTTTGTATCCTTTTGGTTCCACTGAAGGGATCAATGTGGGAACACTCCCAGGGTGTGAGGCAAGAGGCAGGGAGGATCTCCATGTGTGGGGATCCATCAAGGATGGCCCTTTGCTATTTTAAACACAAGCCTGAAAAGCATCAGGTGAGGTTTGTGTAGCTCCAGAAGGGAAAGTGTGATGAGAGGGTGTCATTTCCTTGGCAGAAGCTGAAGACCTGGGCCAAGGAAAATCCTTCTTTTTCACTCAACGTGGGTGATGACACCTGAGTGTGGGAGGGGCTTTGTCCCTGTGCCAGGCTCAGCAGGCTCTCCTTATTTCTCTTTCTATTCAGAACAACGTGAGGGTTGGACTTTGATTTCAATCCAAGTGACAGCACAGTCCACGTTGAGGGTGGGTCCCATTTCCGAGGCATCAGATAAATCCAAAGGACTCCAGGTGTAAAGGTGGAGTCGACAGTTTGTGTCCGAGTGAGCTCAGCCTCCGGCCAATCTGTCGCCTCTCTAAATCCTCCTGGGCTGGTCCTGCAGATAAAAATTCCTCATCGCTCAGACGGGGGCTTTTTAAAATGATACAAGGCAGACATTCAATTTTAAGAAGCCGGAGCTTTATTTTTGGAATCCTAGAATGTGTACGGAATTTAAAAAGCCTAAAGCCATAATGTTTTACTGCTCCTTTGATAAAATTTATATTTAATCATATCTTAAAAACTGTTCTCATTCTGCCACTTGATGTTACCAACCAAGCGGAACCCATCAATGCAACACTATCTATCAGCCCTTCTTTTATTTCATTCTCCTGCAACTCCTTTTTTAATGGCACATCCGTTAATGAATTACACCGGAGTTTCTGGGAAGTCCAAATGAAAATCGTGCTCCTACTGAAAGTGGGTCTGTTAACCCCAGGTTTTTCATTTGTTGGAACCAAAATGTTGAATCTGACACATTTATGTTGCAAAACCTCCGGCACAGACCAATCTTTTAGTCCTTTGTCTTGAAGCTGAGTTATCTGGAAGCTGTGTAGTGGACTTTCTCCATTGTCTTCAGATCATGGGATGGTCTGTGTTGGAAGGGACCTTAAAGCCCATCCAGTGCCACCCCTGCCATGGGCAGGGACACCTCCCACTGTCCCAGGCTGCTCCAAGCCCCAGTGTCCAGCCTGGCCTTGGGCACGGCCAGGGATCCAGGGGCAGCCACAGCTTCCCTGGGCACCCTGTGCCAGGGCCTCCCCACCCTCCCGGGGAACAATTCCTTCCCAATATCCCATCCAGCCCTGCCCTCTGGCAGTGGGAAGCCATTCCCTGTGTCCTGTCCCTCCATTGCTTGCCCCCAGTCCCTCTCCAGCTCTTCTGGAGCCCCTTTAGGCCCTGGAAGGGGCTCTGAGCTCTCCCTGGAGCCTTCTCGTCTCCAGGTGACACCCCCAGCTCTCCCAGCCTGGCTCCAGAGGGGCTCCAGCCCTCGGAGCATCTCCGTGGCCTCTTCTGGATCTTCATCTGAAGACCTTCATTAGAAGATGGGGTTTAGGAAACCTTTCTAGAAAATGTAGGAATGTTGTGTGTGATGATTGACAGCCCAGGCCAATGAGGATGAGCCTCTTCTTGGTAGCTTGGCTGAATTTCCAGTGCTGCCCATTTGCTGCTGGTGGTTTTAAGATTACAGAGGATTTTATGCAGAGAGATACAGGTCTCTTTATCAAAACTGTGTCTTTAAAACAGTAGTTAGACTAATTACAGCCTCTTTTAAGCTCTCCCTGCAGCTACACCTGTTAACTCTGCTGTTGTCCTGTTGTGGGATGTGTGTCTGGGGATGGACCCTGGGCCTTGTCAATGTGTCATTCTTGTAGCTGTGGCAAGAATGAGTTAAATCACTTCTATCCACTTTTTTTTTCACAACTGAAACTTGTCCAGCAAAGTTGGTGGTCTCCATAAGAAATTCAAACTCTCTGCTGACCAAGTGAAAACACACGTGCATGTATCAGACATATACATAATCTTGGCTGAAAATCAGCATCAGTGACAATTTCACTCAATGAAATCTTAATTTTGATCCCTGCTCTTAAAAATTGTGTTTGTCTCAGGAATTTTACTTAGAAGACCTTTTAGCTTTTTAGTACCAGACCGACTTTGCAAGTTGTTAATAATTTTCCCTTATGAAGACACTCCTTTTTTATTCCCATATAAACTGGAATTAAAATTCACATTTATCCATATTTACATGCCAGAAACTTAGGGGGCTTTGTAAATTCTTTCCCTTTTCCTCAGAAATATCCAGCACGGACCAAGCAGCTAAAAAGCCACCAGACCGCTGGCAATCACACATTCCAATGTAATTCCTTTAAATAGAAAGGATTTGTTCTTACTTTTGATAAACACGTAAGTTAAAGTCTGGTCTTTTCGTTCCTGTCTCTTCTCCTGGAGGACCAGGGGATCTCCCAGTGCTGTCTGTTCTTTTCCTCGGTGCTTTGCAGGCGGGGGAATCGCGTGCCAGACTCAGCTCCGCGGCCTCTGAAGAGGCAACATTTAAAGTCAGCACTTGACTGCGCTGAATTTTGCAGGATTTTCCCCCCAACTCTGATATTGATATCTTTTAAGTGAAGGGAGCAAATGAGGAATCTTTCTCTAAATTATTGACTGGGTGTCTAGCGAAGAGATGAATGAAAAATATCTTTATCCCTGCTAAAGGTTTAGGTGAATTGAGTTAATCTTGGGGCTTCTGCTGTGACCCTTTCCAGTGCTGTTTAGGGTGAGCTAAGCGTGTGAGGAGGATTTGTGTGGGGGAGAGGAAATATAGGCTAAATTTTGATGCTGGAGACATGAGAAGAGATTTTCCATGTTCCTAAATAATTTTTCTATGAAATCAGGACCGAGAAATAGGAGGAGGGAGTTGAATTAAAAACCAAACAACTTGGCATTGCTTTGCTTTCCTCTTTCTGCCCTCTCAGCATTTTGCAGTAATAATTAAGGCATTTCAGGTCGAAAATTTGGGGGTGAGAAGTTAGAGGAGAGCCCCAGTAAAAGATAATTCCATCAGCAGGAGCTGAGAGCCCACGGAAGGTCCTGAAACGTCCCACAGAGCTGGGGACATCTCTGGGCTGCATGGACCCAGCAGGAGCTGCTGGGAGAGGCTAAAAACAGCTCAGCTCACTCCCAGACTTATTTTTTGGACATTCTGAACTTATTCTGGAGGAAAAAACAAAGGTAAGGGAAAATATATAAATAGTCGTGTATTTTTAGGAAAATTTGGGAAGGAGGGAAGACACCGTGACAGGTTTTGTTCTTCCAGTAATGTCTCCGTCCTTCATGTCGGTAAAAGAAGACTTTAAAAATCTGCTTTTCTGTGTATGCAAAATTCCTGCGATACAAATTTGATCACATTTGCAAGGATTAAAGGATTTGATGTGCAGAATGCATTCTCTTCCTAAGCATGACAAATGGAAGCAATTTACAGATGGCTTCTGAATATTTTCCCGAATTTATTTTCCTGTTCTGTTTCGGTTTGGCTTTTTGTTTTGTTTTGGGGTGGGTTTTTTTTTTTTTTCTTTTTCTTCTTGTGTGTCACTAGAGATCAGCATATTTTTAGACATTTAAGCAATCATAATGTCAACATAGGGGCTTAAAAAGGATCCTGCATAACTATCGAGTAGCCAAATTACTCATGACTGGCAAAACAAAACGAATAAAGTCAGGCCTGAAGGCATTGAGAAAGCAACTTTTTGCATCCAGCTTTCGTATTCCCTTATTCCCTTGTTTTTTTCTGAGGCTTTGGGCATCTCTGCATTTCCATCATGTTAGTTTTATTTC
Source organism: Eulacestoma nigropectus (assembly GCA_013397775.1). Lineage (NCBI taxonomy): Eukaryota > Metazoa > Chordata > Aves > Passeriformes > Eulacestoma > Eulacestoma nigropectus. The sequence continues at coordinate 434,380 of VZTE01003932.1, forward strand.
CCCCCAAACCCTCCTTTGTATGGCACAAAAACGAGTGTGTATTACAGTAGTGCTTGCTCTTAAACTTATTATTGGCTTAATGCATTTATTATTTCGAATACACATCTTTTACTCCAGAAACAGTGGCAGGATCTTCTTAAACTTCCAGATGTTTATATTAAATTAAAATAAATATGGGTTTTTACGTGTCGTCAATTTCTGGTGGTGTGAAACCAGATTTTTTCACTTTTACAAATTGACTAAAGCTTTGTGTTTCATACCTGAGGGCCCAGGAGAGTTGGGGATGAGTTCCCTACCTTTGAAGAAGTTCTCTCTCCTCTAACACACGTTTTCTGACTCCACTGGTCACTCTTCAAGGTCATCAACGCTGGGAAATTGTCACTCAAAGAAGAGCTGATCGTTTTTCCCCTTTGTCTCCCTGGTTTTGTTCCCACCTGGGCTCCGGCAGCGATTCCCGCACATCTGGGTTGTACAGATTTCAGCCACGCCGTGTCCCTGTCCCAGGCTTTTACATGGGGATGAATAAAATGTGATAAATGAGCATTTGCACGCTGCAATAATTGCGTTTTTCTTTGGGGGCCGCGTGCTGGGTTTGGGCAGGACGTTCCTGACAAGCTGGGTTTGTCAGCACATCCTAAACCGGGGTTTGTGATTAAAAACAACAGCAGCAGCAGTAGCAGGGCTCAGAGATTGCTGCTGCTGTGAAATAGCTTTGAGATGAAATGAACAGATCAGAAATTTCAAAGTTAGTTATAACTTCTTCAATTAATTTATGTTTTTTTTCTTTAAAAGCATCCGGATCTCAAGACCAAAGCTTGGATATCTTTTTAATCATGGTCAGACTTTCCTCTAATGTGCACAGTTCTAATTTGCTGGGAACTTTAAGTAGCAGGAGCTCCATTCATTTGATTTAGGATTTCTATCAAGGAGAATAAGATTCAAACCATAATTCCACAGGTCCCCTGCAAATAAGCCTTTGGAGTTACAGTGATGATGGATAAAAACAAAGGGAAGGACATTTTTTAGCAAATAAAAATCTTAATATTTATATATATAGAACGATCTTTATGTCTTCTACTTTTATGAGTAATTGAAGAAGTTAATTTCAAATCAAGGATGCACAATGATGGATAAAAGAGTTTCCTATAATAACAGGAATTCATGTAAATGTAATCACTGGAAGTTGTTTCAGCTCCTTATAAAAGGAAATGGAAATAAAATATTGATTGTTTAATGATAATCAAAAAAAGAATAAAACAGAAAGAGGAGGGAGAGAGAATCCAAGGGGTTTTGCAAAGATACTTTTGCTCAACTTTAGGTGTAATTAGAGAAACTTCTTGCAGCGTGGGGAAAACTGTGTGTCCGAGTGAACAGAACTTGGTGGTACCAAATTCCAAGTCCCATCTCAGGAGGAGAGATCCATCAGGATTGAATGAGACAGAGGGCAAACGTGAGGGGGAAAAAGGGTGATGGAAAGCTTTGGAAAACATCTTTCCAGAAGGAAGAGAGTTGCTTATCCCTCTGGCTTGTCTTTAGCTGAATTTTCTGTGACAGAAGGGAAAAACCCAACACCCTTCATTAGCCTTGTAAATCCTGGCCTAGAAAGCCCCGGGGAACTTGCTCCCAAGAAAAAGAATCCCTTGCACAATAACTGCACATTTTCAATCAGTCCTCTTGATCTCTGCTTTTGCTTATTCCCAAGAATCTGCCAAGTCTGTTGAACTTCCTTAGAGTGACCCTCCCATTTAATTCATGGGCCATTTTGTATTTACAGAGAGGTCAATAAAAGCTTTCCAGAGCTCCAAACCTCCCTGTAATGGTTGTCCTGAGCAATCCAGCCTGAAGAGCCCCAACAGGAAATTGGTAAAGCAGCAGCCAATTTCCTTTTGCTTTTTTACTGCCTTTTGGTCTTCCTGCTCTGTTCGTATCCCCACTGCTGAATTATTCTAGAACTGGTGGGGTATTTCCAGCGCCACATATGGAGGAGAGCTCATGTCATTCCCAGAATTTTGTCAGGTTAATCAAACACTGGATTTATTTAATTAATAATAGATGTAAGGTTAAAGCACAAGAACAGAGATGAAATTTGATTTCTGCTCTTGTTCTTTTAGCGTGACTTTGGACCAGCTATTATACAGATCTTTTGTTCCTCTTGCTTAAAATTTGGGCAATGCCTACGGATTTTCCAGGCTGAGGTTGAGGTTTGAAACTTTTGGGCACGGGGAGCAATGCAATGGAGTGGTACTCTGAACCTCTGCCACCTGCTCCCGTTTCTGAGCACAGAAAAGCATATCTTTTATTGGGAAGAGTGAGGCCATGGCATTAGGAAATATTTTGGTTAATAAACTCGCTTCACAAAGGCTGCAGCCACACTGGCAGTAATTCATTGGAACAGCTCTGCAGAGTGAATTGTTGACACTGAGTACCAGATGTCCCCAATAAATGCGTTTCCAGGTTGCTCCCTTCAGATGATGGCGAGTCTGGTGCTGCTGCCTGTGGCCCCATTACTGCCTGGAACATGAAATCCAGTTTAGTCTCACCCCAAAGAGATGCAGCTTCGTGTGCTCCACGGCAGCTGTGTGAGGCTGATCCCGCCAGGGAAACGGGGACACCTGGGACACGGCCTTCAAAAGCCACTCCCAACCCGACCTCTATCGATGGCATGGATGCACTGAGGGACTTCCCAGCCACCTCTCCCACCATCCCGGGAGAGCACAGAGCGTTAATTTGGATGCCTGGGCTGCCTGGCAGTGCCTGGGGAACGTTTAGCATCTAGGAAAGCCCTGGCTGGCCGTGACAGCGAAGGTCCTGAGTGCCCAAACTAATCAATGCTGATGTTGGAGGCACCCAATCCTGCACCTCCCTGAGCCTCCCTCCGGACTCACAGTCTCAGACCTTTGTTTAAGATCAACAACTCCATGAAATCTTCTCCCAAAATAGGCAGAACAGAGGAAGGTGTTTAAGGAACAACTGGATGTGGCACTCCGTGCTCTGGTCTAGCTGACAGCGTGGTGATCAGTCATAGGTTGGACTCGATGATCTCAGAGGTCTTTTCCAATTGATTCTGGGATCCTGGAAGGGAAGATTAGCAGGGGGTGGTGGTTGTGTGTTGTTTACTGTGATGATGATGATCACAGAACAAAGTTTTGTTCTCTGCTCTTGTAACTTTTCTTTTTCTTCAATAGCTACTTAATGCAAAATAAATAAGAAAGTCCTTGAGCTTGGTCAGGGTCTCCTTTGTTTCAAAGAAGTCTCCTAATTCCCTGTTTCCTAGTATATCTAGTCATAAGGATGTCCTTTTTTTTCCTGAGAAGTAGAATATTGCCAGTACAAGGAATATGTTTTTATCCCAAATAAATGAAAAAAAAAAATGCTTGGAAAGTTAGAGAGAAATTAAACTCTCCTTCCCTGGTTGGTGCAAATCCTTTTAAACCTGAGCCTTTCTGTACCATGGGTGGAGGTTTTGCCTGTGTTTGGGAAGTAAAAACCTCCCACTCTTATTTTCCAGCTGCCTGTGCCAGGTTCAGCTACAGGATGGGGGCTTCTACTCTGGGCAATCTCGACAAGGTGTTGAAACTCAGTGTGGGTGCAAAGATACATTTGAAATGACCAAAACTCTTACTTTGAGAGCTGAAGACCCCAAGATTTCTTCATGATTAAGCAACTGAATGGGAATTTTGAAGTCTGAGATTTAGACTTGGTCACTCCACACATCCCAATTGCTGCCTCTCTGTCCTCGTTTTGTCCTTTTATTCAAAATGATGTCCTTGCTGTTGCTCAAGGCACAGACATTGCTGTAGATCCTGGTGTAAAGGAGGTGTCATGACAACACCTTTTCCTTAGCCACAGGACATTGTTTTCTCACTACTGTCAGCTCCTTTTGTCTTGAGACTGACACATTTTCCATTCATTTTGTGGGAATCAATAATATTCTAAATTGAGATTATTAAAGAAAAAAAAAATGTGGCGGAGCAATACCACTTATATTAATTTTGCTTCATGCACAAATAAAATTCAGGGTCATGCCTGAAGTTTTCCTGCAGCACTCAAGGCCACTGGTCCTTTGGTTCTGCCTTTTGAAGCCTGAGAAGAAGAGACGAATCGAAATAATCACGGTTGTGCCTCCCAGAATTTATTCACTCATGGAAAGAAAGGAAGCACAACCAAGCCTCTCATGTGGAGGAGATTGCAGCCACAAAGTCTAAAAGGATTGGGTTACCTGTCTTGTCTCGTGTTGTCTTTTGTGCTAGTTATGTATTGCTTCAAAAGCACAAAAATAACAGCTCTCACGTCTGAAATATTTTCCTTAGTTTTGCCTCTTGGTCATAAAAAGTAATCTGATCTTTTTTTCTTGTGAGGTTTCTTGTAGGTTTTCGCTCTTCTTTGTGTCTTCAGCCTTGAGTTTAATTTTTATCAGTTAACCTCCTGCCTCAAACACAGATTTTCACAGATTTTCTCTTCAGGCTACCACTTTGATTCTTCTTGTCAATCCCAAACTTAGCAAAACTATGGATGTGCATATTATTTTTTTCATAATTATCAAGTTTATTCTCTCTTTTTTTTCTCTCTCTTCACCCCTTCAGGATCTTTCTGGCAAGGATTTCACTCTCCTGGGTTTCAAAGCTGCGAGAATTACAATTCACTCCGAGTTCAAGCCTTTGTTTAAGACAATGTCCTCAGGGTTATGGGGTATGTTAAATGGTAGAAGAAAAACTCCTGTTCTGGGTCTCCTGTTTGGCTGTTTTGTGCCGGGTGGGTTGTGGAATATCTACTCCTGTCCCACTTTGACACCCAGATGGACTTCACAGAAGTCACTTCAGCAGCCAGGGGCATTTGGGTAGGATTTCCCTTTGGCTGTGGTGAAGCATCAGGGCCTCCCATGTGCTCTAAAACTCTGGGATTATCATCACTTCTTCATTTACTCCTTTTTATGGGACGGGCTGGAGCATGGCTCAGACCATTCTAATCCTGGCCCTAAATGAGGTTGATCCCTGTGGAAAAGAATGTGGGGAACTCCCCACAGCTCTGGTTCTGGCATTGCATGTGTGGATTTTAGTGGTCTCTAATGATGTTACAAAGATAATTTTTTTTGTTGTTGTTTTTCATATATTTTTTGCCTATTTTATTTCTTGTAGCTGAAAGAGTTTGTAGTAACACGTGTTGATACCTGGAAAGAAGAACAGTCTCTACCAAGTCAGCAGCTTGCTTAGCTCATGGATTGCCAGGGAACCATGCCAAGGGATTCCCAGATTTTAGGAGATCCCGCCACAGCTCTCACACCACACGCATCTCCTTATCAGCACCAGACACTTTGTGCAGGAGGGGTCGAGCTGAGCCTGGCAGTGATGTTCCCTCAGATGTGACACCCCAGCTCCCAGGATTCCTGCTCAGGAAGCCCCTGGTGCTGCCTCCCTCCTGGCACAGGAATTAGGATGTAGTGAGCAGCACATCCTGGCTTTCCAAGCTGGACAAGCCTTTCCCATTTCGTTTTAAGGAAAGATTCCGATAGGGTATTTCCTCCCTTCATGGGAAATGTCAGCATTTATGAAATGGGAGCAAACTATTTAAATTTTTTATAGACTGAAAAGATTAAGCTTTGGCCAGTTGGAACCAGAATTTCCCTGGTTCCCCTTAAGAAAATGAACTGGAGTGGAAAAGCGTGGTTGTCCTCAGTGCTGCACGGAGAAATCCTCAACCTGTTCCCTGCAGCCCGAACTTGTCACTTCAGTATGCACAGGAATCCAAGGTGGATCTTTGCAGGTCCGTATTTCCATGACCACCGGTGTTCTTCCCCTCATTTGCTGGTTTATTTGGTTACCTGGATACAGCTCTGGGGCTGGCGGCACTTGGAAAAACTCTTGCTGGTGTAGGCTCCAATTGCAGCGCTGATGAAGGAGGTGAGATAAACCTCTCTTCTCGTCTGAGCATCTCCAGCACAATAAGGGCTGACAGAGAACTGCAAAGAGCATTGCAAAGCACCGCTTATTGCTATGTTCAGTGGTGGTGAGCACCCCAAAAGAATCCCTGAACAGCTGAACTTTCTCACAGTTGATGCTGTTGGGACATCAGCAGGCTGTAGTCACTCCGTTCCCTTCTGCTCCTGAATCCCTAATAAAAAGGAACACCCAGATTTAAGCTGGAATTTGTTTTAATCAAAATACTTGTGTCTTATAGCAGGGATTTACAATAATCACCATCCAGTGTTAAGGGATACGACATGGCATACTGGAAAACATTCCCAAGTTCTTTGGAATGTGATCACCACGGAGTTCATTTTCTGCAAGGTCTTAAAAATACAGCCATGCAGTAAAAAAAAACTTTATTTCGTTGTCTGGCTATTCCTCCAAGTCCCTTCCTTCCTGGAATGTTTATTAAATTTAGTTTCATGCGGTCTGTAAATATATATATACCCAGGAATATATCCATATATTGCTCTCTTCCCTCAGAAGGCGGGGTGGGCTGCCAATTGCAGCCTAGATTTTAGGGAATTGGTGCTGGTGCTGGGATTTTGCTGTGTGCTAAGATGTGACAGAACAAGTTTGCTCTTCCTGTGGGTGGTTTCCCTCCCTGCTGCTGCCACTGAATTGCAGCCGTACCTTTTGCTGATCAAAATACACTGAATCCGTCTTCTTTTTCTTTTTCCCATTATTTTTGGTGGTTTTTTTTTAACCAAGAGCACACAATATTGACTTGAGGATTCCAACACAGCTGCCTGGCAGTGTTAATCAATGCTCTCTGCTTGCTCACATCGTACTGCCAGCGTTAGATCATGGTGACAAGAGCAGAACAAGCTCGCTGCAGTCTTGGAGTAAATGATCACTCTCCCCGTCACTGCGAGCTGCCTTTGGAGCAAATATTGCTTCCTGCATGGTAGAAATAAAACTCTAACTGCTTCTCTCTTCTCTTCTCTTCTCTTCTCTTCTCTTCTCTTCTCTTCTCTTCTCTTCTCTTCTCTTCTCTTCTCTTCTCTTCTCTTCTCTTCTCTTCTCTTCTCTTCTCTTCTCTTCTCTTCTCTTCTCTTCTCTTCTCTTCTCTTCTCTTCTCTTCTCTTCTCTTCTCTTCTCTTCTCTTCTCTTCTCTTCTCTTCTCTTCTCTTCTCTTCTCTTCTCTTCTCTTCTCTTCTCTTCTCTTCTCTTCTCTTCTCTTCTCTTCTCTTCTCTTCTCTTCTCTTCTCTTCTCTTCTCTTCTCTTCTCTTCTCTTCTCTTCTCTTCTCTTCTCTTCTCTTCTCTTCTCTTCTCTTCTCTTCTCTTCTCTTCTCTTCTCTTCTCTTCTCTTCTCTTCTCTTCTCTTCTCTTCTCTTCTCTTCTCTTCTCTTCTCTTCTCTTCTCTTCTCTTCTCTTCTCTTCTCTTCTCTNCTCCTCTCCTCTCCTCTCCTCTTTTTTTCTTTCTCTTCTTTCTTTTTCCTTTCTTTTTTTCTTTTCCTTTTTTATTCCCTTTTCCCTTCTCTTTTCCTTTCCCCTTCCTCTCCTTTCCCTTTTCCATTTTCCTTTTTGCTTCCCTTTTCCCTTTTTTTCTCTTTTCCCTTTTCCCTTTTCCCTTCCCTTCCCTTCCCTTCCCCTCAAATCATCAACTCTCCATTGTTTCACCCTTCTTACTGGTGGTTCTGTAAGATCCTCGCTTGTTACATCTCAAAATTGAATAAAACCCTCCTTTGTGCTGACAACTTCATTGTACTCAGTGTTCAAAGTATCAAAGGCTGAATGCTAAATGTTCCTAATGCAAAGTGTCAAGAGTGCAGTCTGGGATAATAGAATACATGTCTTGCAAACTTGCACTTTAATATGGCAAACTACTTGGTCAGCAAGCAAATTAATTCATTTATGATCTGATATTATTGCCAGCAGTGGGTCAGCTTGTGCAGGCAGCTCTGCCGAATTTTGCTGCTGCTGCTGCTTGGTGTCTTCTCTATTTGTAGATGCCTCCCAGAAAATGAGTGTTTGGGATCAGTTTCGGGATATAATTTCAGGGATTTCCCTTCTATATATCAATTTACCTTGTTTTTTAATAATATTTTGCTGAGTGCATCTTCACTATTCAAAGGGACTAAACCCCATTTGCTGTAATTATCTGGTTATCCTTTTGAAATTCCAGTTGTTGTGCTGGATGAATTGAATGTGCAGATGTTTAAAACACGAACAGATGAATCCGGTGAAATGTTGTCAGTGGTGTGTTGTCTCCCACAGTTCCACAAAGAAACTCGAACATATTTTCTGGCAGAGCTGCTCATTTTCCCAGGGCGGATATTTGCAATCCTACCTCTGTAGTTTGTGAATATCGAAATGAAGGGTAAATATTAACCTCTGAGAGCTAGAATAATGTGAAAAATTACAAAAGTAAATGTTAGCAGAAATATCTGTTACACAGGCAAAGAGAGAGACAGCACTGAAAGGATTTATGTTATTTTTTGAGTCTTGGCTCGCACGAGAAAGTTGTGAATCTTTCGATTGAAAGGAAAGGAAGGTCCAATTTTTCAAAAGCAGCCTTGAAGGTTTGTTTTTCAGAGTTCAGTGACCTGATTGAAAGAACAGCTCTCTGTAAAAATAATTATGGAAGAGGGGAGGGAAAAAAAAGAAAATGCTTGACATACTGTAAAAGTTACAACTGCAAACAGATTTTCATTCTCTTATACAAAAAAAAAAAGCCCAACAAAACAACCCAACCCAACCCCAAAAACAAAATGGTGAACGGTTTTTATTGTTCACTTTCTTACAGGAAAAAAGACTCGGTGACCCCTTTGACTGTGTCCTCCTTGATAGATACTCCTTATGAGGAGCACACATCTGTAACTTATTTTTCCATCTCTCAGTGATGTCTCAGAGATGGGTGTATTGAGGTCCTGAGTGATGCCAGGATGGGGTCAAATAATCCATTGCTAAAACAAACACCTGTAAGTGAAATAATTTGGAAGCATTTACAGAACAGTTTTTAAAGCAGAGGTGCAACACTGATTTTTTGGAGACGAATTTTGGCCTTTGGGCATGGTGTGCATCTGATTAGGGTATTTCTCAGAGAAACACCTGTTCCATCACCGCTCTGCTTTTAGGTGATTTTCAACAAAAATTTGATGGTGAAATTGAAGTGACAAAAGATTTTCTGGTCCCTTCCATTAGCTGGGCTTCTTCCCGTTTTCCTAAAAGCATTGCCAAAGCCAGCCCTGCTCCTTTGCTGCATCCATGGGCACGAAGTACCTCATCCCTCAGCACATTTCAAACCTCGAGCTGGCTTGGCTGAGCTGCTGCAGTTCGCAGGAGGCAGCAAAAAAGTTGGACATGAACTTGTAGCCCGTGACAGGATGTCACCTCCGCCGCTGCCTGCTCCTCTTTACGGGCAATCTGGTGGTCTTCCTGCCACAGCCGTCTCCGTGTCATCCATTTCCTTTGTCCCATCCCAGAAGTAGCATCAGCAGAAATACACTGGAAGATCACACTGGGCTGGAAGCCAATGCAGATTTATGTCTTTGGTTTCTTTTTTTTTTTCTTTCCTTTGTGAGCTGCCTTTGATTTAAAGAGCAGCTTTTTATCACGGCTGAGGTGTTGATCTAGGGACCAGGGCTTGGCAGAGGGCTCCTGCTGACTGGCCCCTGGCAGGACATTTGGCCCAAACTCTGCTCGTGTGCCGGGTTCCTGCCTGTTTAAAATCCATCTGATGCTCTCTTCTCCTTGGAAATCGCCACTGAGGGAGGTTTTGGATTGGTTTATTTTCTCACCGATGGGGATTCACAGCTTCTCGTGTGTGAATCTTTTCTGACAGGAGGTGATGCAGGATGGCAGCTCGGTGTCCCTGTAACAGCAGGATAAGGATGTCCCCCACATTCAGGGGTGATCAGGACAATCCCTATAACAATCAGTAGCCAACTTAGGGTTCAAATGATTAATATTGGTTTTGTGAGTGCTAATCACATCACCAGCTAATTTGCATTTGGAGAATAATTTCACATTCCACAGGGCTGGGGCTAAAGTTGTTGCACCTGAGGCAAGTTTAAATCTAACTTTTTCCTGAAGTATTTTATCGAGGCAAATTTGTTCAGGTACCGTCAAAGTGAGAGCACTGAGCAGCAACCAACTTAGAGCAGCTCTTGGCATTTGTCACCAACGCCTCCACATCTGCAAGTGTTCATCTGTCTGCTGTCCCCAGCCTTTGCTGTCGTGTTGTTGTTTTGTCATTAACATTAATAGTGTCTTTAGATGCACATTCCGTGTTTAATATTAATCACTACGGTTTGTATGTTGACTTTCCCTTTTTGCTCGTGGCTGCGGGGTGCTCAGAGGCCCCGAGCGCGTCCTTCCCCGGCAGCCAGCGAGGCAGAAGGAGGGAAGTGCATTAGGAGCCCCCTGAGGAGGAGGCACAGCACTTAAAGGACAGAGATGCTCTTTGGGGGCGGTGGCGGGGAAGCGTGGCTGTTTGGGGGGGTTTGGGCTGCAGCAGGGGCAGTGGTTGTGCTTCCCGTGCTGCCCAGCATGTCCTTCCTCCCCATGGAGCATCCCAGGGCTGGCAGGGCAGGTTCTTCATTAATCAGGAAGCAAAACTTCCCAGGGAAGTGGAGTCAAGGGTGGAACACCCTGGGAGGTCCTGCTGATCCATCAGGAGTGGGAAACCTTGTCTGATCTGCCCCTGGCATGGAGAGGTGCAGGCTCTGCATGGACCCAGGGGATGGTAAATTCCCGTGGTTTTGTAGGCAGTCGGGCAATATGTCCTGTCAGGAAAAACCCACAGGTTTTCAGGTGCTTCTCATCTACTCCACCTCCTCATCAAACCCACCTCCACGGAGAGGGAAAGTCACAGAGTGACTTTAACTCATTTAGTTGTCACTTGACTGAAAGACAACTCATTTAGTTGTCAGCACAGACTAACACGAGATGTCAGAGTTGCTCTTCAGACAACAGAGCCGTTGGATCATTGCCTTTTAGATACTCACACAGTGATTAAATCCATAAGAAACCATTATTCCTGATTATGGCTTGGGCTGATATTTTATTGGGGATTTTTTCTCAGGTGCGTGCTGGGTTCTCTTCCCCTTGGGATGCAAAGGACATGTGTGGGGTCTCTGCCCCTGCTGCCAGGAAGCTCCAACCCTCTCTCCCACCCCACACCCACCAAAGAAGGTGCTGGAGGAGCCACTGTTGACAGTGACTTCTACAAACCACAGGGAAAAGCAGCCCAGAGTGGAGATGTCTATTAAATACAGTTCAAACAACACCGCACCAGATTCGTTATGAATATTTTAAAAGAGGTTCTTAAAATTAGGAATTGCCTAGCGAAGGCAGTCATTAGTGCAGGTTTCATTAGGGTAGCAAGTTATCAAGTTACGAACTAATTTAAATTATATCTATTGAAATATCCTTTTTTACATAAAACAGGGGGCATCGGGCTTGTAAAATAGACTGGGGCTTAAATGTAAGCTAATAAATATCTAATAAGTTCCAGCACGTGTTTAAACTGATCTAACAGACAATATTCTGAACAAATATTGTACCGTGCAACCCGAGCGGCCTCGGACAGCCCTGGAAGCAGGTGCAGGGAAATGTATGGATCATTTTATCCGCTTTTTCCAGCTCTTCCCATGCCATGACCCCTCCTCGGTCCTGCTGCTCCTCTAAGAGCACATTTACACACCCAGCCTCTACCTGAGCCCAGCGTCTGACTCTGTTTCCCCAACTAATTCATTAACGAGTCCTCGGCGTGCCTTCGGTGCCTCGTACCCATTATCCTCATTTAACAGTTTAGCCTAAGGATGTCTCTCAACACAAATAATCTTCCACAGTGCTTAGACAGCACAGTTGTGTTTCTTTTTAGAGCAAAACGGAAATGATCTCAAAGCATTTGACCGGGTTTGGAATCATGGAACACACGGCAGAGCAGGTACAGAACCTGCCCAATTTTTTCAGGCGGGGGATATTTCATCCCACCAGTGCTGCATCTCCCACACAGACAGAAATTCACCCAACATGTGTTCAAGTCATTTTCTCCCTCTGACTTTTAGCTGGCCACGTAGATTTTTAAACCACCCTTTCTGCCTTAAATGTAGTTTTAAATTGCACCTAATATTTGGTAGGTAATTCTTTAAAGCTGTTAGCACCTATTCACAGTGTAAGTAGGGGGATTTTTCTTTTTCATGTGTTCCTTCTGGGATGTTAAAGGATCCAAGACTGGGGATGCAATCTCAATCCAGAACTGATCTCTGCAGTTTCCTGCAAGGGTGAAATGGGAAAAGTAAAATATTACCTTATTAAAAATTGCTCAAAACACATCTTCCTTGTTAAATATGCAGAGCTATTCAAAAATATTACCTTTCTGGGAACAGTAACAATACTCTGATTGCCTGAGTTACTATTTCCAGGAGTTGGTGTACCGCTAAGGAAAAATTAGGACTCCAGATGAACAAATGCATTCCTGCATTTTCTGAGGATCAAAAAATGAACATCCCATACTCTGGAGGGGCGAGAGGCTTGTGTCAGTTAATGTGAAGGTGGGAGTCACTCGGATTTGACCACGTAATTAAAAGAATCAGGGGATAAAGTTAGTAAACACACTGACTTGGCAGTTAGAAAAGCCCAGGGCTAGGAGAAAATTAAAGCACTATAAAATTGAAGGGTTTGTACTCTCATTAAGATATTCCTGTAAGGAATATCTTAATATCACCAGCATCAAGGAGGAGAGGCTGAAAGCAACGTTCCCCAACACCGGTATAACTTTGGCACTTGTGCTTACAGTATTTACAGTACTACAGACTTCTCCTTCACAAATTAAATTAATTTGGAACCACTTATAGGCAAAGTCCGTCCATGTCTGAATCTCTTCCAGGCTGCTTTTGCAAACTACATTTTCTATATATAAATCATCCTCCAATCCTCTCAGTGAAATTAATTCCACACACTGTGTCTGCTAATGAGAGTCCACCCAATATTTTGCTATTGCAGACACTCATTAGCTCGCTTTAATTTACAGGAAGCAATCAGCATCTGCCGAGCAGAGAGTGTACAAAAGATGTCTTTAGCATTTATTGGATCTAAATGTTTGCAATGCCTCCTCACCTCTGAAGCAGTCCCACGCAGCAGGCATTTTAGGATGAAGGTTCCTGGAGAACTGTTGCCTTCTTCAGGAGTACTCTAGCCCCTAAACCAAATATGTGCTAAATGATTGAAGAATATCTTGTAAATCATTTACCTCTTCCTGCTGCTAGTTTTCAGTGGGTAGTGTTTACTCCGTTCCCAACGTGATGGCGAAGTTAAATTTTCATTTTGCTGAAAACCAGCAAAATACGGCGAAGCCTTTCTGCTTGTTATTGCCTAATGTGGAAGGAGCTGGTTCTCAATCCCATGGATCACAGATGTCCTGTCAGGGCTCATATACACTGAGTGAAGTATTTGCATCCCCGAGCCTGCTGATAGACTGAGCATGTTTGTCTACAAAGTGCTTTTAAATGAACTAATACATGATTCATGCGGGCTCCATTGAGCAGAACACCAATCTGTCTGGGCACACTTTGCTGTAGGCTTGACAATAGGAACATTTCTCTAGGTGAGACAGGTACAACCATCCCCTGGAAAACAGGGATCCAGCGGTGCCCGTGGCCCGGCACATCCGAACCCCGCGCGGGGTCACTCCGAGCCCTGGGTTGGAGGTTGTGTTTGGGATATTCCTCCTCCTGTCTCTCTCCGGGTGCTCGTGACACGAGCGCTGCACAATCTGTGTCTGCTCAGTCATGCTTGAGCAGGAGAGGAGAGTGCACCACCTTTATTATTTATACAGGGATACAATAAGATTCCTTGCAGTGGAGGAGGGAAAAAAAAATTGATCCCGAGTATACTGTTTCCCATTGAACTAAATAGATTTTTAATCGAGTCTCTGTTCCTTTGGGTAATTGACTTAACAGCGCGGGCAAATTAATTTCAGATAAACTATAGCTGGGATTTTCCAAGGAGCACAAGGGTGCTGGGGAGTCAGCTCCAGTGCAGCGAGAGCAGGGCAAATATCTTAATTCCTCTGGCTTTCCAGGCACACTGCAACCCAAATGTTTAGACCCAGAGCTGAATCTGGCAGCTTTCATGCAAGCAAAACTCCCGTGGAAGTCAGTCAAAAAACGGACTCGGTAAAGACAGCAGAAAATGGCTCCAAAAATTCCCAAGTGCTCCTGAATGTGTTATACACACATAACCTCCTCCCTGCATTTAATAACCTCATCTAAATGTCTCTCTTTGCAAGGCATTGTTGTGCGAGGCTTTCTGTGATATTTGGCACCAGCACCTCGTTCAGGATCTTATCTGCTTGGAAAAGCCTTTGGAACAAGTTTATTTTCCGGTGACCCAACCAGGAACCCACTCCAGTGGTGACAGACTGGGGAGCAAAATTAGCATTACTCTGCAGCTTCAAAACATCCCCTTTCCTCTCCAGTAAAGCTCCTTCTAGAAAGTCTGTTAAAGAAAAGCAGGGAATTTGGAGCATTCCGAGTTCTATTTAAGCCATAAACAGCCACGGAAAAATATGTGCCCCGTGATTTGCAGCTAAAGGGTTCTCAGGGCATTGTTCCTGTTCGGTTTTCCCAAATCCAGAGCCCCAGAGAGACAAGGAAATCTGCATTCCCTTGTCCAGGCTGGCAGCAAAGCAAAGGCCAGAGGAGGAGCCCGAGGGCTGCATTTTCAGCCCTGATGGCTTTTGTCTTGTTGAGACAGGCAACTTTAGACATTTTACCTCCCTCCAACGTCAAACCTGTGAAATCCTAAATCTTTTACACAGAACTCTGTACCTATAGCAACACACAGAACAAAACTCTTTCCAGTATTTTGTAAGGAAATGAAAAATACACAATTTAAGAATTAGTAGCTGCTTTCCACGGCTGAAAAATTATGTTCCGCAGACTGGAAACAATAAAAATACCGTTGTTATTATTAAAGAAAATTTACTGTATGGAAAGGTTGTGTTTTACATATTTTGGTGCCTTAGTCATCTAACTTCAGTAATTAAAGAGAAAATCAACTGAACTATAATTAAAATGAAATTATTCCTCAGTTGCCAGTTGCAACTGTCAGGAAATCCAGAAATGTGACAAATCATGCTCTTTATTATTTACGTATTGTGAGGGAAAGGATAAATATGTATCTATATAACTTTTCTCCCAAATAAATCTTAATAAAAATATTTGGAGTATTTTTCCTCTCTGCAGCTGTTTGCAGAGCTGAGGATTTGGGATGATTGCTCATATTTTCTCTGTTATTCTGTAATATCCTGTTAACCTGGCTGCTCTTATTGGCATATCTTGAGTTACCATGCAAAATTTTATCATTTGTCATCAAAATTACCTTCCAAAACTCTGGTTGGATGTGGTTTGACTGCTGGTTGGAGAGGGCTGAAATGGTGCTGGGGTCTGATGACACCATGGCCAGGGAAGCTGGGATATGCCAAAATAAAGGGGCAAATTGGACATAAAGAGAATGAATGAAAAGAAAAAAATATACCATTCCCATCTGAAAAGCGAGAAACGCTGGTTTTTGGGGGTTTTTTTTGTACTCCAAATAAAAACCTTTAATTAGAAGATTATTAGCAATAGCAAATAATAGATTCACTAAGAGGAATTTTCAAAGTTCATGTAAAAACTTGATAGTTTTTCCAGATTTCTCCAGCAATAAGGATGAAAGTCAGAGCAGATGAGGGAAAGTCTTTTTCCTCTTTGCTGCTCCCCTTTTCCTTGTTTGGTTATTTGCCTGGCTGGATCACCTGGGATGCAGGAGCCAATCTTCTCAGCAGAGCTTTATGCCAACTCAAATATTTTTCCTTTTTCCCTCAGAAGTGTATTAATATGATATTTAATAGTTTCTAGAAATTGTCATGTGGAAGGAGGGAGGGGTCACCCACAAAAGCTCCGGACTACGGCAGGGAATTCAGGATATTATGATGAATTTTTAAAATAAATATTAAACACATGATTTAGCTGGTTTTCCTTCCTTTTCTTTGCAAGTAATATGAAATTAAACACTATTTTAAAAGAACTTGCCTTTTTCCCCTGTTGCTTAGCTCATTGCCCTCAAAACTTTGAACTCGACTCAGCTGTTAATTATTCCACAGTGACAGATTCCTATTGGCTCTTCCTACTGGTTTGCTCCATTAATTTCTTTTCCAAAACATGGCACCTGCTGAACAACCCCACTCTCTGTTTCTGACCCCTCCAAAAATGCTGTTCTGGAGGTTGGACCAACTCCTTCTCCTGCCAAAAGGGGATGCTGGATAAATGTCTGGGATACCTGAGGCTGGTGGGAACTGAGCTGGGTCACTGGGAGTAAACTGGGGCCCTGCAAGAGTTCCTAACTGGGAATGGAGCTCCTTCCTGCTCCCACTTAACCCCAGTGTTATTCCAGAACAAGCCCGTTGAAATTAGGGGAGTTATCCTGGCTTAACACCAGCGTAATTGAGAGCAGAATCTGGCCCCGTGCTCTTGGCATGACTACTTTTTTGGCAGATTTGGCCACTAATGCTCTCAATGGGTTTTGAGCTTACATTTAATGGCATTACATTTATTTTAATATTTTTTTAAATAGCTAGTGTAAATTGATTCCACTAAAAAAGAAAAAAAAAATCCCTTTACCTACTCGTGTTCATTTGTATTTCAAATGGCCCATTACGTTTTCACTAACAATCATTAGAGCTGTGTGAGCTTATTGAAGCTTGGGCTTGGACTGAAACTGTAAAAACTGCCAGGTCTGGATTTTTTAAACGCTGGAAATAGCAGTAGAAAATGGCTTTTTTTTCTTATAACACACAACTAAGTAACCTGAAATATAGTTAAGCTGTGTGAAGAATTACATTGCATTATTCTTTAGGTCCTCCAGTGGAAAATATGGGCACAGCCTGGATCAACTCTGATACTCTGATCGATATATTAATATTAAATCTTAGATATAGCCAGAGCCACTGGCTGTAATTTCAGTTTCGAGTCAAAGAAACCTGACAAGAAGTTGGTTCGAAACTTTGAGGAGCCGCGAGCACAGAAAGCAATCCAAGCATGATAAAGGAACAGAATCCTTACAAGGATTTCCACTCACGCCTGGTGTTAATCCCGAATACGGGGCGCTAAAAGAGGAACACGCGCCCCTGATGTCTGCGGCAGCTGTTCCTGCAGCGGGGTGGGAACGCCGGGTGGGAATCGCGGAGCGTTTGGAGAGAAGGCTGGGAAGGAGATGGAGCACCAGGTGCTGGACCTGCTGAGCGCGGTGTCCCGACAGCGCTTGCCGCGGATGTCATCTGGGGTCTCTCTCCGGGGCTGGGGATGATGCATTGCGCCTTCAATCCTCGGGATACGGGGCTGCTTTCCCGGGAAGAGTGCCGACCAGCTGCAGCTCCCCATCGCCCATCTGTCTTAGCAGAGGTTGGGGCATCCCCTGCTCTGCTGGCAGGTTCTTGCGCGCTGCTAATTGTACCTCTTCTAATTGTTGCCATTAATTCAGAGGAGTAAAGAACAGGTATTAATGCAGATATTTAGCCCTGTACCTCGCTCACATCACAGCCACAGAACACTGGAGTAAAGCCACACGCGGAACTGTGTGCAGCAGTCTGCACTGGTAACCTGAAAACACTCGAAATATTGGTTTGAGAGAGCTGAATATGAGGTCATACATCAGGGCACAGCTCTACAAGGCTGAACAGCTCAGGCCAGGTGCAATTGTTGGCCTCTGAACAAGCTCCCTATCAGAAATGTAGTGAACAAACACTTGAAGATACGAAGAGTTTTTTGACTTGTGCTGTTGACTGACTTAATTCTGCCAACCCCCACCAGTGCCCCTTTCCAGGACCTCTCTGTTTGCTTCTTTTTTTCCTTGCCTACAGGTACATTTAAAGGATCTCTGATTATCCTTCTGCTCTGCTTTTTAACTTCCCTTCACATGACACAGCACAAAGAGAGCGTAGTAATATGAGTCGTTTTTGCTCGGTGTTTTTCTTTCAAATAATTACCTCATTTTTCTTTGCATTTAGCTCCTCCACATACCCATTTCTGGGCCAGCTCAAGTTGTTTTGAGTTGTATCACTCCTGCTTGCATTTTCTCCTCACCAGCCTCCTCCCACGCTGAGCCATTGGCAGGTCCCATCCTTTCACACGACTTCTTCCAGGTCATTGATACTTGGAGTGAAGAGTGCTGTCCTGACATTGATCTTGCTGTGCTCCAGTAGGCACTAAGAACAAACAAATATTAGGTTATAGCATTGATTTCATGGATTGTAATTTTTTCCCAATCACGTTCTTGTTAAGCACCTTGTAAAATACATCATGTTGCGTGTTCATCTCCTGAGTTTCATGGTGAAACAAATCCAGTGCTGACTATTGCCTTCAGACTGGGAAAACTCATCCTCCCCAGTTACCTGGGCGTTATCAGCCTTTAGCTTAACCTCAGCCGATGGCATGCAGTGCAGTATTCCAAATTTCCATGATTTGCGAGCAACTGGACAAGCTGGCTACTGAAAATGGGCATCACGATCTAATAAAAACCCAATAAAACTTTCAAAGTCGCTCTCAGGGGCTCTCAGGGGAGGATTATGCAATCTCTGCCATGCAGCAGGAGCATCTCCCTCCAGCTGATGTGCAGTGAAGGCGAGGTGCAGGCAGAGCCAGCCAGGTCTGAGCGGCTTTTCATGTCCTCACTTCTTTTTTTGGATGAATTCCGGACTCTTTTGTCAGGCCCAGAAGTCACTACTGATACTTTTCAAAGTAACAGTGCTGTGGTTTGATGAGAGAGGAGATAATGTGGCCATGAGGCTTCGGATGTATAAACACACTTATAATTTCATTAAGTGCTCTTCCTAATTATTTTATATATTAATGCACTGCCGTCACTGCCTGCCAGATAATCTTTCATGTGGAGTGCAGAGCTAAAAAGACATCAAAGCAAACTTGGCTGCTTCCTTCAATGCACAGTTTAGGAGGGCCCATTTTCTCAGGGCAGTAGGATCCCTACACACAAATATAATGAAATAAAAATGGCCCCTAAAATGTTGATACCAATGATATTTGCAAAACAACTGCTTTGAAAAATTTCTATTTCAAAATATAGTGGTTAAACCAGGCAGGAGACTCGTGTGGTTACTTGAAAAACTGCTCAGCCTGGTGCTGGTGCCACTTGACAGAGAAGAGAGACCCAGCGTTACAAAAGTGGTGACAATATTTTTTCCTGCTCAAAATTAAACTTGAGTAAGGCTTTCTCACCGGAATTTTTCACTGCTCTCAAGTATAACACAGATTTCAACATTTCTGGCTCTTAATAGATTTGATCATCTCCAAATTACGTGGTCTTGACCCCACCCGTGTGGACCAATATATTGACGTGAACAGAGGCTGTGTAGGCACAAAGATCTGTTTGAATCACCATAGCTGGGTGTAATAATTCTTATTCCTATGTAAATTTGGAGTTCCTGTATTGAAATCAGCAGAATTGGAGTGTGGACAGACAAAATATGGGCACCTGACTCTTTTTTCATCTAAGTTTATGATGTCCTATGAAAAGCTGAGGCTTAAAAACGCGACTTATTCTGAAAAGAAAACTGCAGGTGCTTGCTGAGGGAAATACCTTTGTTATTCTTCCTCAACCTTCCTAATCTTCAGCAAAGTATTTTAAAAAACATTTCAGTGACATGATGAATGTGAACCATTTAAAAGTTTTATCGAGCTTTACTGTAGTGCAAATTTTAAAAATGCTATAGAAATTATATTAAGATTTTCAGTAAGGTTCCACGCAGAATTATGAATAAATGTAAAATTGATTTCATATTGGAAATAGATGCCAGGAAGATTTTGCATATCGGGTAGAGCAATGAAATTACATTTATTGCTGTTTTGGTTTTTTCCTTTTTTTAAAAAAAAAAAGCACTTCAGCTCAGGTAATAATTGTACAGTCTATTATAATGATCCCAGGAGGTGCTTAACAGTACTGCAATTCTAAGTTTTACACTTTTATTTTTCATTTGAAGAAAAACTTGTCACAATAAAAGTGATACATTAACAGAACATCACTTCCCTTTTTTTTTTTATTATGCGTATTTAGATTATTTCCGTGAAATTGCTTATCAAATCCCACAGGCCTTTAAAGATAACTGAACAGTTACCCATTTGTGTTAACTCTGGGATATTGTGCAAGAATTTGTGATGGGACACTGAGAAGATAAAGCGCTCTCTGAGATTCATATCTTCTGGTTTGGCATTGGAGGAGCGGGTTTTCAAAGCTCTGTAAGGACAGAATGATCAGGGCCTTGTGGGGTATTCAAGACAATCACATTGTCACAACAGGAATCAGATTCCCTGAGGGTCAAAAATTCCCATTAGTTTGTCTGTTCCTACTTATAGGTGTTTGTGTACTTATAAAAATCTGATTCTGAGGTTTTTAAGTACTGTTGGGTTTCAGCAGATGGATCCACCAGAACTGTGTCTCCAGTTTCAGGGATATGAAGATTTGATTTCACTCACTACTTAGGTTTTTCTTCCTTAGAATCATAGAATCATTCAAGTTGGAAAACACCCCTAAGACCATTGAGTCCAACTATTCCCCAGCACTGCCAAGGCCACCGCTGCCCCATGTCCTCAAGTGCCACCTCCACATGGCTTTTAAATCCCTCCAGGGATGGGGACTCACCACTGCCCTGGGCAGCCTGTTCAAAAGCTTAATAACATTGTCACAATACAAAATAAATCTTTATGCACAACATAATTTAGGATTTCTACCACCTTTTCTTTTCTCCAGTGAAACAGCCAGATTTTCCAGGTCCTCCAAGCACTTTTTCTGGATGGGTTCATGTTTCTACCACCACTGGCCCGTCACTCACTTTATGATTTCCTGCTGTTGATGGTCCTGCCAAGAGAAGCAGCAGGGAGAATTGTCATGAGCTGGACCTCCAAACAAACTTGAGTGTCCTGTGATCGAGGGCATGGAAAACCATGTGCCTGGTGGATAAATGAATCAGAGAATCAATTTGGTTGGAAAAGACCTCCAAGATCATCAAGTCCAATCTTTGTTGATCCCCACCTTGTCACCAGCCCAGAGCACTGAGTGCCACGTCCAGTCATTCCTTGGACACCTCCAGGGATGAGGACTCTACCACCTCCCTGGGCAGATCATTCCAACGCCTGACCACCCCTTCCATGAAGAAATTCCTCCTAAAGGAATGAACTCAGGCTGGGATGACACAGTGAGAATTAGGCTGGGAGTGGTGTTGCCATCCTTAAATCGATCTTGCAGGGACTCGTGCTCCTTCTCCTGGGCTGTTCCCGGGAAGAGCTCAAGGCAAGGTGGCCACAAATGCCGGGATGAAGCAGCAGCTCGTGGCAGTCACAGCACATTGGGCAATGTTCAAGGCTGTCAGCTCGGCTGTGCCCAGGACGAGCGAGCAGGACGTGAGTACAAGCGCACATTAAAGATTCAGAGGAAGGAGCGCCGCCGTTCATCTGCTCCCGCACGCGTAGCACCAACTTTGAACACGCGTTGCCCCAAGACTCTCTCGCGGCGCTGGACTGTGGCAGCGAGCGGTGCCAGCTGAACTCATGCAGTAAAGAAGAGTGATTATACATCCTGTATGTGATCACGGAACATATGTTGGGATGGCACATGAAATCTGGGCACACTTTACCCATGTAGTAAAGACCAGGAAAATTATGAACAGGCTACAGAAGGAAAACAACTTGCCAAATTTTCCCAAACCAAGCAGGAGGTTCCAGCGAGCTGGAACTCCACACAATATATTCTTGAGGGGGTTTTGGAACAGAAACCTGGATACGTCTATAGCATGTTGGCAATGCTCATGATATAAAGAGCAGATGTCCTCACCTCCACCCACACGATTATGGCTGCCAGTTTTTCTAATATCTTCTGCCTGATGAACTGTCCAGTTGCAGGAATTTAGGCAGAAATATATAAATGATATTTCTGAATTAGGGATGTTTTACTCGATGTGAACCTCTCAGAACTGGTCAAGGGAAAAAGATAAAGCAGACCAAGCCAAAACATGGTTTGTCTTGGGGACGAAATTTAGATAAATAGATATTTTTAAAATGGAATTTTCTGAAAGCTTCCAACTGTTGAAATTTAAGCAGATCAAATAATAAGAAGAGAAACACCTGCTTAGAGATAACAGAAAAAGCAGCTTGAAAAGTATTAGGAGTAAAGGGAATTACAGTCCAAGTTGTTTTCCTGATAGCAATAGTAGAACAACAGTAAACAGTGCAGTAAAGATGAGAGTGTTGAATAAATATTCTTGTTTCATAATGCAGAAAAAAGTCAATTAGTACAGGATGGTGAACAAACTTTTGATATGTGAACAAATAAAATGTCCATAACAAATCAGGGCAATGGGAAACAATACTAACATAACTAAAAGTATGGGAAACAAAGATCTAATATTAATTCCAGATAAAATGCTGGCTTGGAGACCTGAGCATTCAATGAATGAAATGCTGATGGGGAGAATCCCACAGCTGGCGGTTGGAGTGCTTGGTCATTGCTCTGTGAGTTGGGAATCAGCTCATGGTTATGAAATCAGTCACTTATCAAGCTCCAGATTTTCTGGAATTAGCACTTTCCATCATTTGGGAAGGTCCTTGGTGTGGTCCAATTTCTCGCGTGGATCCAGAATCCGGAAGAAAGCATAAAATTATGGATGACCAAGGTACTGATGGGCGAGGATGGCAGGCATTGGGCAGTAGCTGAAGGACACCTTAAATATCAAGGTGGAAGAGGAATTGCCCCATGGGGATGGAGCAGCTGGAAAAGGGAGCAGTGGGATACAGACGGGGTGGTTATATGGCCCTCGTTATTCCACTGCGTTCCAGGGCACACCTGGCTGCTTAGGGATGACAGAGGCTGCTGTCCTCAAAGGCTGTGCTTCAGGAGAAGAGGTTTCTGAGGGAAAACCAGACTAATGATTAATGAACATACAGCTTATAGGAAAGGATTCCAGAGTTGGGTTTATTTAGCTTATCAAAGGGAAGGTTAAGGATGACTTGACCATGGCCTATACACACCCACATGATGAAGTGAACTTTAATAATGGGTACTTTCATCTATCAGACAAAGATACAACAAGGTCAGTGGCTGGAAATAAATTCAGAAGAGTAATTAAGGTACATGTTTTTTAATGTTGAGAGTATGAACTGACACAAGACTGTACTAGGAAGCTTAGGGAGTTCTCTATTTTTGAAATTATTTTTAAGAGGTGTTGTTTTGCTCAAAAATAAATTTTTCTAATTCAGGTTGTTGGGGGAAATTCAATGCTGAGCTGAAACCACCCAATCACAGTCAGTCCTTCTGGCTTTGCAGTTTATAAATCTGGTAGTGTGAAGAAAGGACACGCTGCCAGTACACCAGTGTTCACAGCTCCGACTGGAAAAGCAGAAGCAACTATTGTTTGTTACCAAAGCATATTTATAAACACGAAATAAGGCTGCACCCTGGCAGATGTGCTGGCAGGAAGCTCAGTGTTTGTTCCCGGGATCTTCCTGGCAGATGTCGTGTCTGGAAGTTTGGGCAGCGAAAATGCATCCTCCCCGCTCTCCCTCTGCCTGCAAGGGCCATCCTGGGGCAGGGACCCTTCCTCCCACTTTGTAAAGCTCCCAGAATCCTGGAGGGGGGAAAGGGGCTTGCAAGAGAAAACCTAAAATACCTTTCAGTGCATGAAGCAGATGGGTAGGTGGGTTTTATGTTGCTGGTGGCGCTGGCAATTGTTGGGAAAGAAGAGTGAGCTTGTGGCCATGGTGGATGTGACTCAGATGGAGACTTCCCTGGTGGGATGTCCCCAAGCATCCCCTGGGAAGGTTGGATGAATCAGAAAAAATAATGGAATTGTTTAAGTTGCAAAATACTTCTAAAATCATGGAGTCCAAGCATTAACCCAGCACTGCCAGGAAATGGTGGGAGGAAGAAGGTGGCTGGAATATCACCTTGTCCCAGGTGGGGACTGGAGGTGAAGACCAGAGCATCTCTTGTCTTCTGAGTGAGCTCTCCACAGGCCACTCCAGAGCAGCCCAAATTACAGCCCTGCATGGCCTCTTTTCAGTGCGTGACATTAGTCTGGTAATTTCCCTTCACTTTATTGGCTTAGCTTAATTAAACTTCAGTTATCACTTTCCTTCCAATTAAAGATTTATTTTTACTACTGGAATAAATAAAATGATGGGGGCACTGGGAGCAAATGGAAATGGCAACGGGGAAGTTCCTTCTCAATTACATTCCTTTGGTTAAATTTTGTGTTGTGGAAAACAAATCAAGCTGGGGGTCGGTTCTGGTTTGCAGCCAGTGGATTTCCAATAAATTAGATCTGATTATATTGTACAAGAAAGAGATGTGGATGGAAAGTTGTGAAAAAGAAAGGCTTCTGTTAAATCAAATAACTAAGACAATTTGGGAATGAGATTTCTAAAAGCACAAGAAGTCTGCAACTTCCACGTCAAGTTTTTCAAGGCGCTTCAGTTCTCTCGCAGCGGCGTAAAGCCTTCCTAAATGGCACCAATAAAAATCTTCCAATTTCCATCTCTATTTTGATTACCTTACAGTGAGTACAGAATATAATAAACTCCCACTTCTGTAATGAATTCAAATAAACAAACAACTACCCTAATCCCCAAGCAGGCCTTCCTTAAACGAAGTGGAGAATAATTTGGGGATATAAAGTCTCTTTGTGTTATTTGGAATTGCAGGTTGCATTAGCATCGTTTGGGTTTGCTGGTGCTCTATGTGTGATATTGGTTCCTGGTGAACAGCTTAAAACAACAGGCAATTGGTAAATAAAGCAGCACAAGGGTCTTTTTCCTGCGCAGAGGAAGGAAGTGATTTGCATTTTTATCCTATTAATTTCTTCCCTTAAAACAGGTAAAAAAAAAAAAAAAAGGAAAAAAAAAAAAAAAAGGAAACCTTTTTATAACCAANCCCTAAAAAAAAGGAAAAAAAAAAAAAAAAAAAAAAAAAAAAAAAAAAGGAAACCGTTTTCTAGTCAAAATGTTTTTGCCCAGTGGAGTTGTGGTAATAAAGAGAAAGGAACGCAGGAGATAATTGTGATCACTTTGCCAAAGTGCCCCTGTGGCGCTTGGCCGGGAGCGCGGCCACTGCATCCCGCGGGAGCGGGGTGGGGGCTCACAGAGGAGAGGAGCTGGAATGCCGGGCTGGACATCCCTCTCCTCCGCATCCATCTGTGTCCTGAGCAGCCTTTAGAGCTTCCCCAGGATTTCAGAGGACAACTCTCAGCCCAGAATCATCTCTTCACCTTGCATTAGGCAGCCAAGGCCTGTAGGGGGAGATTTCTTATTACTCTTTAAAGGAAGGGAAGCGGGAGAAGGCTTGGAATGCTTATGGATATTATTTCTTGCTGGAGGTTTCCCTTCTTTAAAGGTTTTAAATTAGATGAAAAGACCAGATGCTACTGCAATATGAAATCTAAATAGATTTTTTTAGCTATCTAGCACTTTATAAAGATATAATATTAAGTTCTCATCTAAATTAGCAGTTATAATTGTTTGGCAGACAAGGACTTGTGATTTCCAGTCTTTAAATATATAAATTACAGGGAAGGAGACCTGAGGCCTCTTTTTGTCCCTAGGTTGGCTGAAGCAGCAGCTGATCCTCGGGTGTTGGGTTCATGGAATTGCACAGGCTGGTGAAATTCTGCCCCTTGGAGAAAGAAGGGAGGGAGGTGAAGGGCAGGATTTTCCTGGGGGTGCACTCTCATTCCTCACCCAGAGGTTTTGGTGGGGTCCCAGAGGGTGCTGGCACTGCAGGAATGCCCAAGAGCTGAGTCTGACAGAGGCCAGCCAAGAGGATTTTGGGGAGAAAGTAGCAAAATGCAATATTTTGCAGGTTAGTTGGATGGAGGGTGATGGAGGCAGCTGGGATCTGCCTTTTTTTGTGCTCCTTATGAAGGGAAGCAGAGAGCTGCTCCTGGTCTTGGGGTCTTACAGGGTCCTACCCACCCATGTCCCTGTCCCCAAGGACACAATTCCCGTCTGGACGAGCCAGAGCTGCCAGAGTCTCTGCTGGTGCTGCTGTGGCTCTGTGCAAAGCTCTGCTTTCATCTGTCACAGGAATACCCCATGTTCTCCATTTGTGCAGGATAACCTGACAAAGGAGGTGATTTTATAGCCTGCTACAGTCAATCTTATCTTTAAAGTGACACCCAGTTATAGTGATTATTTTTCATTGCAAACCCGAGCAGAAAACACCACAGATCAGCTCAGAAGCACACGGATTTCCTCCCTTGTACCAGTAATTTGTATTTTTCCACACGTGGCCCAAAGCCCTGAGTTTTCAGACACTCTTGACCAAGTTTAACTTCACCTGTATGGCAATGGAATTAAAAACCTTGTTTTTACCAGGAAGCAGGAGTGAAATCCCAAACAGTCCTTTCACAGAGCTCCAGCCCCTGGTGTTTGTGTAGCGAGGGGGAGAGACTGGAAAGAAAACAGCATCTCTAAGAAATTTGCAATTTATTGTTTTTAAGCAGTGAGGAGCAGCTTAGTTACACTGTCTCTACTTCATGGAACAAGAAACCAAACACTGTAAGTGGAAAGGCAAACAATTGCTTTGCTCATGAGAACTTTCAAAATAACACCTTTCAAAGCCAGAAATGCTGCTTTTAACCCACCAACATCCGCAGGCACCGCAATGCCCTGTGCCAGCCCAGACTTCTGAACGCAGGAAATCCCAAGTTTTTCCACTCAGTGGGAAAAAATATCCAGATCCTTTAAAATGTGACCCTGCATAATGTAACAGGCTGTTGAGTTGTTTAGATTTAAACGATTTACATGTGGGTCTGTGCTGTAAAATTGTTTAGTGCCTGGTCCTGGATAAATCAGAGAGTCCTGGTGGCACATCAGTGACAGAGGGTGCTGGAAGCACAAAATCCCTTCAGGAAAACATTGGGATCTATGAGTTTCTCAGCTCTCAGCACAGGGAAAATGTGTGGGTAAAGTTGGAGGTGTTCACCTGGAGAAGAGAAGGCTCCAAGGAGAGACCTCAGAGTCCCTTCCAGTGCCTGAAGGGGCTCCAGGAGAGCTGGAGAGGGACTGAGGACAAGGGATGGAGGGACAGGACAAGGGGAAGTGGCTTTAGATGAAAAAGGGTAAATTTAGATGGGATATTGGGAAGGAATTGTTCCCTGAGAGGGTGGGCAGGCCCTGGCACAGGGTGCCCAGAGAAGCTGGGGCTGCCCCTGGATCCCTGGCAGTGCCCAAGGCCAGGCTGGATGGGACTTGGAGCAGCCTGGGACACTGGAAGGTGTCCCTGCCCATGGCAGGGGGTGGAACGAGATGAGCTTTAAGGTCCCTTCCAACCCAAACCTCATGATTCTGTGACTGATCCTCCAGACAGCTGGAATCACCTTCTGTGATCAGAAAAAAATCCTGCAGATCTTTTGTCTCCTCCTGGGCACACCCAGCATCCCTCAGGACTCTTCCTGCAGGCTCTCATGGAGCTATTAGGGAGCTGCATCGACAGCAAGTGCATTGACCAAGTGGCTTCATCAGGGCCATTCCGAGCTATTACCAACAATTCTTTAAGCAGGCTCCATCCAATGGAGTTTGCTGTCAATTAAGGGGCTATTCCTCGGCATCCCAGCATGTCAAATAGCCATTGTCTGAGTTCAATAACCCTCTCTAATTAAGTATTTACTAGATTCCACTATTAAGCCACTATTAAGCATCTTAAAAACCTTTATTTATTATGTATTAATCAATAGTCCTTTCAGAGTATTGGATAAGTAAATGAAGTTATTACAGGTCCTTTTGGTTTAATACTTTCAGTACAGCTGAAAAATAAGGGAATTTACTCAAATAAATGAAGGTAATATGAAGAGTCTTGTAAATCCAAGTAAGAAACACAGGCTAAGAGCTAAATCTATGAACCAACATCTAACATTAAATATTCCAGGTTATTCCTGCATCCCCATGTTCCCTTCCTCACGGTGACAGAAATGAGGGGCATCTCTTACTCCTGAGACTCCAAATGAAGTTGGGGTTCCATTCCCTGCGTCAGTTCCCATCCTCTTTCCCAATTTCTCTTTCAGCCCCGTTCAGATCCAGATGAATAATAATTTCATCTACATGAACATCGCTTTGTTTGCCAATAATTTGATAAAGATTTCCCCACCATGGCAATATGTGAATATGTTTACATAAGGAAACAGCAGAGAATCCAGCAGCCTAATCGGAATCCACAAAGGAACTCTGAAGTGCTTACAATCCTCTGCTCCCTTTTGGATTTCTCCCAATACCTTCACTTAATGATCACAACTCGAAAACGCTCGCATTGAACCAAATGTCTTAGACTAATTATGTGTTAGTATCTGATAACATTTTGCCACAAAAATGTTTGTTTGAATGTATCTTATCAAAGTAATGTTTGTGCCCAGGATTAGCCACTGCTTGGCTAAAGATTTATGTAATCAGCTTATTTTAAGATTAATTCATAAAAAAAACCCCACAAATACCTATTACCACTTAATTTGTATAATAGATATTTACTAAATTTTAACAGTGCAATTAAAAATTAATATGGACCGTAAAACCATAAGGTCATGTAAACACTCCACTATTTATTTGGTAGTTCACTTATCTTTTATCCCAAGATGTGATTATGCAGCCCAGACCTTTCGGGTTTGCAGAACAGAGAAAGGTCAGCAGCGAAATGAGATGAATATTCCGAACTCAGTCCGAGCAGACGTGGACACAGCCACGCACTGGCTCTGCTCATTCATCACTCTCCGGCTGGAGAGGTGGCAGAGCTTCCGGAGCAGGGCAGTGGATTGATGGAGCCCAGGAGGAGAGGCGTCCCTGGGGTGGGGAGCTAAAGCTACTGACAGAGCAGTCGGATAAAACTGGCTGCTGCCCCAGCCCTTTCTTTAGTTCAGGCTCGGCTCTGGCAGCCGTCAGGGCTTTCTTTTAATGTGCTTGATCGCCGGGGTTTGGCCTTGGCTGTGAGGTTCAAATGTCGGCTGCTTCAAAGTCTCCGTGTCGGTTTTCTTCGTGTGCATTTGAGCTTCCCGAAAGTTTCTATCCTGATGATATCCTTAATTAGCTCTTCTTTTTCTCACATGTTTTGCCTCTGTCCACCCCTGTTCAGGCTTGCAGTCTGCCCATAAGCCTGATCTGTGGTGATCTATATAAAAACAGATCTTTCCAGGGATCCTCTTCGAAGGATTCCCACCACGGTGCCAACCCCCCAGGGGATCACTCTGTGAGGAGCAGGAAGATGGGAAGGGCTGAAAGCTCTTCTCTCTTCACTTTGGTCCCATTCCAACTCCCAAAATCAATGGAAAAATTACCACTGGGACCCTACCACCACCCAGTGTTTGATACCCAAACAGCTGCACCCTCAAGGTCAGTAGAACTAAACTCAAATCTAGAAATAAACACATTCAACGGATTTTTAGTGGCTTTAGCATGACCGTGGACTAAAAAATCCAAAATATTAATTTTTCTTTCAATATTTCATCAGCCCAGTTTCAGTCTGAGGTTAAATCTAGAAGGGCACAGGCCTTTGGAGTTGAACACAATTTGTAAATGAGTTTCTTTGGGTTTGCTGATCTTCAAACAAATTTGTGTTTCAAGATCAATTTTAATCCAAACAAAAAATATTTCCTCTGTGAAAGGCTCCCAGATATCAAATCCAAGCTGGTTTAAAATTGCAGTTTCTCACCTGAGTTTCTGAACTCAAGAAATCAAATCCAGGAGAAAAACTTAAGGAATTCTTTCCTGCTGGCTTTATTAGCATTTCAGAAGCAGGTCCTAGGTCCTCTATGGGCACAGTCCATAGCATCATTTAATAATTCAGGCTTGGCTAGCAAAGCATGGACGTGTCATAGCTAAAAGTCCAGTCAAAGACATATCCATATGTTCAAGGTACATCTCGAAGAGAGCATTCCCAGAGTGTTTCCTTTGGAGACCCACAGGTCAGCACGGAAGAGCTGCTCGCTGCCTCGCAGCCCTGAATGTGCCACTAATAACACTGGTAATGCCCGACAGGGAAAATTTCCTGGCTCTTTCTTATCAATTAACAAGAATTCATCAATTTCTGATCAATCATTGGCGTATCAAGACAATTAAACACGCAAGTGGCTGACACCACTTTCCCAGCAGGTGAGTAACAAGCGAACTGTTATTCCACAGTCATTTTAAATTGTTAATATATTTGTTTCCAAACAACCATTTCTCTTTATCTTGTTTCTCTTTATCTTTGCTGGTCCAATGCTGGCATCACTCTCAAGGTGTGCTTTGGTTGTGATGCTCACTGCATCGTTTCCCAGTAGTGAAACCCTTCTGTTCTACCAAATTTGACAAAAATGAATCCTCCATGAGTGTTTTCCACACCACAGCAAGGAAAACCATTCCTTGACACTGAATATGGCAAAATAAAATCATAGTTATTGTCGGAAGCTCTGACAGACTATCTGGCAACTTTGAACTGTCTCTACAAATCATTAGATTGCAAAACATTTCTGAGGGAAAAACAAATTAAAAGGTCAAGTCTTTAACACACAAACATGCAAAAAACCTCCACAATATTAATTATTTTCAGTGTAATGTAATAGTAAGCATTGCATATAGTTCTGTCACAGAAGAGGAAGAATTTAATTGTGTCAGTGTGATTGTCCTGGGAATTGGGGAGCCTGCCGTAAGTAGGGAGCTGGATTTCAGCCTGCCAAGGCATTGAAAAGGCTTTTCCATTCTCATGCCGTGTCCACCTCCTGCAAGCATCAGAACAAAGAGGTTTTATCTTTTCTTGTGCAAGAAAAAAATAATAAATGAAAAAATAAAATTATTAACAGTAAGTTCAGTGAGAAATGTGGGAATAAGGATGGATGGCAAAACTTTAATGTTTCCTACCCAATGACTGCTTGGGGATCACAGCCTAATTCAGCATCGCTGCTGCTGTCACCTCTGTGCTCCTCAAAGATGAACTTCAGCACCATTTCGGACCTGCAGACACAGGAGGCAAAATTTTATGATTCCTTCCATGGTCAGCATCTCTTATGAGATATTTTCATATTCAGCTTGGTTTTATTTTTCTCTTCCTCTTCCTGCAGTGAAGAAAAGTGATCCCAAAATGTGGCAACTTTCTGTTCACTCAGGGATTTTGTTTGCTTTAGTTTTACTTGTTTAGTTGAACTCCAGACACCAAAAAGGAAATATTGTTTTGTCATGGATGTTTTCCTGTAGATTTGTGTTGTTATAACACAAAATTATAAAACCATGTAGCAGTTTCAGGTTAATTTGTAGTTATATTTGCTGGCTTATTTCATTGCATTATTAAAACATTTAGTACCGTATGTGTCATTAATATTCCAAAAAGTAATTAGCATATTTAATCAAAAACAATTAGGAGCAAGCATCGCTTCCCTTTTTAAGTGATAAAATATTTATGAGTGGAATAAACAAATGGAAAACCAAAAAGCACTTTGAGGTGTTGATTTCATGCATGGAAAACAAAACAAAAAACCCCCCCAAAAGCAAGAAGGAGAAGATGCCTTCCAGCCTCCAGCCAGCTCCAGGTGGGTTTCTGGCTTTTCTTCCTCTCCAGGCTGACAATTATCACGTTATCATTTTAAACTAATCAAGTTTTGCTCCATTTTCCCCATATTTTAGTTAAATAAGATAACAGAGTTAGGAAAAAAATGTGGGAATCCCACCTTGGAGCCAGCTTTGTGCAGATCTTTCCTGTGAGACACAACCAGTGGTGGACATTGGTTTGTCTGGTCTTCATAGCAGGGGACAGGGATGGGAAAGCTAAAAATGTGGTGGATCCAGGTCAAGAAATTCCTCATTTTATGCAGAATGGAAGGCAAGGAACACAAGGAAATATAGAGCTCCCTGTCTTTCTGCTGGACTTGTAGAGAGCTCTCTTGAAAGAAGCCATGTAACGCTATAACAAATTTTCAACAGTTGTAAATATTTGACCAGAACTTCAAAATAAGATTAATTAGTTGCTTTTAAGACCTTGAGGCCATTTCCTCTCACTTTTCCCTTGCCAAACTGCGTCCTTCAATCAGTTCTGTGGATGCACCACAGGGGAACATCCCACCTATGAACTTTTCCAGCTACAGCACATCCCAAATGGATGGTGCTGTTTCCATGACCACAGGTGATCACTGCACAAATATTTTGGATCAGTTTTAAAATTCACGAGCAGGACAAGCCCTTTTCCAAGTGCTCAGTAAATGATTTTGTTCTGAGGCATTAAGGTACAGAATTATGGAATGGTTTGGGTTGGAAGGGACCTTGAAGACCACACAGTTCCACCCCTTGCCGTGGCCAGGGACACCTCCCACTACCCCAGGTTGCTCCAAGCCCTGTCCAACCTCACCTTGGACACTTCCATAAAACAGGGGCAGCTACACTTCTCTGGACAATCTGTGCCAGGCCCTCCCCATCCTCACAGGGAAGGATTTTTTTCTAATATCTCCTCTAAACCCACTCTCTTTCAACAGGGACTTTAGGCGGAGTTTGCTGGTTGTTCTGTGCTTTTACATGAAAGAAGAAAAAGCTCAACAACAAGACACAAATCCTCATTTTCTACTTTGCAGAGAAATAGGCTTTTTGCAGTGATTTGAAAACAGCCCAAAAGCTCAGCCTGGCCAGGGTGGATCAGGAAGGAACGAGCTGGAAAGCGGCTCCCACACAGGTTTATAAATAGGCTGCGCTTCTCATCCTGAAACATTGCTCCACTTTGCCTGTTGTGCTGTAAATTAGCCAGTTCCTCTTTAAACAGAGTCAAAAGAAACAAAATACATATGTAACGCTGCTGCCTGGAACACGTGAGGGGAGGGAAAAAAAACAACAACTTATGAAATGCGGAAAACATTTGTTCAAGTCTCCAAGGAAAATGAAGTCAAACCAAACAAGCATATAATATAGATGTACGCCTCATGGGCAAAGTTACCTCTAAGCCCATATGTTTTAACAAATTAAGAGGTAAATAATTTGCTGAAGGTACAGTTCAGCCACGTCAGAACACCTCTGGAAATGAGATATCTCTGCCTTTCAAGTGGTGCTTCTTATCAAAAGGTTTATTTCTCTACTTTTCCGAATAGCACACCTTGTTTTGTCTCAAGACTGTAAGTAACTATTAACCCTTCAGGGCCTCTGCAAATGATGTGGTCATTTGAAGTCGAGGCTGCTTTGCTGCTCTCGTGTCTGCAAGCAGCTGAGAGAGATTGATAAAATTCAGGTTTTCAATAGGGGAAAGCCACGAGGGACTTCCCTGGGAATGAAAAGAGACACAGAAAGGTTACTGCATGTATCCTAGAGTCTGGTACATAATTCCTCCATTAAAACTTTAATTTATGAAAAAAATGCTGGTGCGGTCCCCAAATGGTTAAATTCCACTCGAACTTTTCATTTTAGTTAGTCATGAATATATCTAACATACAGAGGCCATCAGCATCTTGCCACTAGAGACTATAAAGTCTACTTACATAGGGTTCCTGGGATTTTTCATGTTCTTATGGAAAATATCTCTGAAATCCCTGAGCTGAAAATTTTGATCTCATTTGTGGATGTGAGTGATGCTGAGAAAGGGTTGAAGAGTGAAGAGAACACTTTTCTCGCATAATTTCATTTGTCAGGAGAATCTTGCCGCTGACATTGGAAGAGTGATTTAATTGATTTTAATCATACACCTGAGATTGGGAAATTGAGCCCTCTGTCCTGAAAAATAATTCTAGGCTTCCATGAGAATGTCTAATTTGCAGCTAATAGTTTTTTTTCTTGAAGTTTTGTTATGAAGTTTAGAAAATACAGATCAAAGGCTGGCACGTAGAGCTGCTTAGCACAGCCAGAGACGCCGAATCGGGGCCGTGGTGTTTCGGTCTTTCAGGGGTGTTAACAGGCACATCTGCCTGGTTTTGGACAGGCAGGGAACAAAAGCTCTGACTAAAGAGCAGAAATTGCCTTCAGAGAAGAGAGACTTTTATATGTTGAGTGCAGCCTGGAAGACTCGGAGTGCTACCTCACTCCTGGTCATGTTTAATCCTTGATTTTCGCTTGTCATCAAGTACAGTGTTCATAAATTTTTCGTATGTGCCAAGGAGAGGCTCGTTGTGTGCCCCAGCATGCTGCAATGATTTATTCTAAATAATTCCTTTGTTTTTTATTTCCCAGTTCAAAATAAACAGCCTTGTTCAATTACAAATAGTAATACTGAACACAACAACGAAGCCAAATAACTTTTGGATTATGGAGAAGCAGTGTGCCTTATGTTTTTTTTCACCAAGAAATCTCCATGATCTTTATTACCTCTATCAGCTGTTATTCAGAAGGGGATTACAGGAAGCAAGAAGTTTCACTTTCCCCAATGCTTTGATACTGAGGAAATAATTATATTACAATACTTATATTGCTCCACACAATAGAAGTTGTTTGGGATGTAAAACTCAATACTTTCTTTTCTGTAACAATCCTGAAAATTTCCATATTGGATATGTTCTCAGGGAATTTTATAATCCAAAACTGCACTGACAACGCTGTTAAATAAGCATTCATTTTTTTAGTGTTCCCTCTTGTATGAAAACTAGAAAAAATATTGATTACATGGCCACTTCAAGGAGGTGGGAACTTGCAGGAGAATCTGGAATAAGAAGTTTGGACTCAGAGATGGGTTTAATTTAAAGCATTTCAGGGCTGAGCCAAGGCAAACACCACTTTTCAGTTTGGAACTAAGGACTCAGACATCTTCTGTTTTAATCAGATGTTGTTTTTCTAAGATATCTATAAGTTGAAATCTCCTTTTTCTGCTGAGGAATCAAAATTGTTGACGCAAGCTTGGAACCTGTGATTGGAAAGACTGGCTTTTATTTTCTGGATGTAGTGCTATCTTGTGACAACTCAGAAACATTGAGAATTTGCCATCTTTCCTGCTTTTTTGGCAGCAAAGTCTCTCCTGAAGAAGACACCATAAGGAGTTGATAAGCTTGTGATCCGTGTTATTTCCACAGCGGCAAAAATATTGTAGTGAAGGCCCTGCACAAAGAGAAATATCAGCTCCAGGTGAGACAGGGATAGTTCACATTTTGGCACAGCTGCCAAAACACAGGGATACCCTTTTAGCCCATATTAGTGAGGATTTGGGGTGTCTCTGTCAGCTTGGATAAATTCAGATGAGTACTGGTAATGCACCTTTAGCAGAGGTTCTGCCACTCCACAGAGCTTCGGGCGTGCCTGTAGAGGATTCCTTGCTTTTCCAAGTGTCTGGAAACAGGGATTAAATCACCAAAAACAGCTGTTTGGTGGAGAGGAAATTTCCATACTGGGACAAAAGCAAATAAAACCTGAGCCTTGTGTGCCATGGCTGGGCACAGATCCATGAAATCCAACACAAGCAGGAAAATGTGTCCTGGCTGAAAAGCCACTCTGGGTATGACTTACCAAGAGAAATTGCTCTGGAGGAGCTGTGAATCCAAATGACCAGCCCAGTGCACCAATTTCATCCTTCTCTTCTGTATCCAATGGGATACAAGTCATTATTTTGCTGTCCTGGCAAATTCAGTGTGGGAGAGGACGGAGCGATGAGGACCAGCCCAATGTCCGGCTCGTGAGTTATTTTAAGCGAGCGCATCACGTGAATATTGGCAGCCAGGGGATATATTCAGCCAGGAGGCCTCAAATGCTTGTTTAATAATTAGTTAATGTTTGTAAAGCAGTTTGATGGTGAGCAGAGATGTGCAAGGGTTATTAGTTTACAAGATGCCGTGGCTCGTTGTACTCCTCGGGCTGTAGCAACCACAACAATCTCGATGCCGCTTGTTAATTTTCCTGACTCTTTTATCATTGCCCTCCATTGGTGATTAAGTGTCGTTTGTCTTATAATTTTAATGTTATCTTTAACACACATAATAAAGTTTACATAATTATAGCCTATTAATATAATTTGCATGCATGTTGCTGGCAAGGCACAGGAAATGTTTCATCACCCAGCGTGTAATTTGGCTTATTTAACCATTTCCTTTTAATTTTCGTCAATAGATCAGCGTGCCTCCGAAATGGAGATAACCTCAATAAATTCTCTTTTCAAGATCCTTATCTGTATTAAGTCTCTAAAGGTCTCGGTAGCAGGACTATGAAGTGCTGAAGGGGGAACATTTCTGAATGTCTGCTACGGGAAGTTTTAAAAATTCACATTTTCTTCAGACAAGCGTGGGTCTTCCTAATGAAACCTGGGAACAAGGTGCTCTCACGGAAGCTTTGAAAGTGTGTATGCACTGTACTTCATAGCTGAGCTGTAACAAGACTTTAAATGAGTAAACAGCATTTAGATTGAACATGAAAAGAGTCGGCATGAAAAGACAGGTTCAAAATATTACATGATGCTTTGCAAAAGTGTAAATGTGCCCGCCTTTATTTTTTTTTCTTTCCTCTTGGTAAATGGCAAACGTTTACAACCCAACTAAAACAGTACCAAGAGAAATCCTGTGTTTGCTCTTTGGAAGATATTCAATAAATTATAGTGAGCTGCAAATGTCACTGGATTGGGAACTGTAAGAGCTTTACCTTTAAGTCTTTAAGTAAAGACTTGCAGCTGGTGCAGTGGCTTGGTAATCCCTAATGATAAGCTGCTTTTAATGTGGGGGTGAGGCAGTTTTCACACAGATATTACTGCATTAACCTTACTCTAGGTACAGTGCAGGTGTGCACAATATTGTGCTTTGCAGCCTTCCCTACTTTATTCTTGCCCAGTATCCGAAGCCTGCTTTAACAGATCCTCTTATACCACGGTGAAAAGATTGCAGTTCAAGCCTATTATCAACAAAAACCTGCCAAAAGGGCTACATTGTCAGACTTTATGATGGTACTAACTATTCTGTTGTTCTCTGGAGACCAAACTTAGGCCATTAAATTCACTTCATTTGTGATTTCAGTGACCTGGGCTGCAGACATCGGGCTTTTGATGTAAAATGTTAGTACAGGAATCAATGGTACCATCTAGTTCCCCTTAAAGTATATCATAAAAGCATAATGGTCCTCTTCTAAACAAAAGGTGACACTACTCTTGTATAATACAATTATATGGGGATGATGTTTTCAGCAGAGTTTATTTGATATTATGATGTGCAAAGACTTTCCACATTGAAATAAACTGCGTAGCTGAGTTCACTCCATTATTTTCAATAGACTGACTCCATTGTCTGCACTGGAATATAGATAATTTTCATACAGTGGGGAGCTATTTTCATATCCTCTCCATGAAATAGATGAGATTATAAACAGGCTGGGATTACTCAAAAACCAACACAAGCCATGTCTACAGACCCATTTAAGACAAAGGCTGCCTCTGGAATGGTCTCCTTTGATCGGGAGGCTCCCAGGACTTGCTCCGTTTATTTGACAGATGACAGCTATTTATAGCAAATGTATAGTATTTTTGAAAATTAAAATTTTACTGGTGGAATTTAAGGGTTATTTTCCACTCCAGGGACTAACATTTCTGTGAAAAAGAGCCTTTTTTTCTTTTTTATACAGGCACCATCTTCAGTGTTAAACCTATTTGTAAACAAACGCATTGCGATAGCTCATTGTCAAACACTGAAGGGGTTTATAATTAATGAAATTGCTGAAACAAAATAAATGGAGAATTAATACAGCTGCCAGTATGTTTGTGTTGCTGCACAAGTGAGGAGACACCGCTGCGACCACAGGCTTGACACTGGGAGCTTTTTGCAGCTAACCAGGGGTGAAAATAAAGCCAAAAGCAATGCAAACTGGGGTGTTTTCCTCTGCCAGGGGATCACAACTAAACCAAACGAGCAAATGTAAGGATTATCCAAAAAATCACAGATCTGGATGTTCTCCCTCCACTTCCTTCTGAACTATTTTCCCATTTGAGGTGTGGAGGGACATTGCAAGGGGCCAGCTCTGATGTGGGGTGAGGGTGAGGTGGTGTCTGATCACGTCTTTCGTGTCCTATGCAGGAACTGGGAGACGTCAAAGGGTCACATGGAGGGATACTGCCAGGCCCAGGAGGCTCATGGATGATGCCAAGCTCAAGATATACCACAAAAATCCAGCATCCTGGAAAGGGGGCTGGGGGTGGGAAGAGTGGAGGTGTGTGCTGAAGGCACAGCAGTGACTGGGGACCCGGCCACCCCCTTTGGTGTCACATTGCTCAGTGTAGTCACCTGCTGTGGAGAAGTGGTTCCCTTCCTGCCGTGGTGTGGCTCTGGCCCGGGGTCTTGCCCAAAGGTCTGGACTCTATTGGTATTTTTACAAAGCAATAATAACAGAAATATATGTTTAAAACCTGTTTGAGAGATCGTCAATGATGGCTTGTTTGGTCTGCCAGCCTTGGGGTTCCTGCTCCCCATAACGGCACAAAGGTTGGGCACATTCCACCATCAGGGGTGAGGGATATGGTCCCTTGGTGTGTTTTCCATTCTCTGTTCTTTGTTCTTGATTTCTCACTTAAACTCCATCAGTTCTTTCTCCTTCTGCTCAAAGGAACCTCAGTCTTGCAGCTGGAATAAAAAGTTTCTCCTTACACCGGTTAACATTTTTCGGCCTTTCTAATTTTAAATTCCTAGACTTTCGTCTCCTTTTCCCCTTGCAGAGCTTTGTTTGTCACCTCAAGGCCGGTAAAACATTAATGGGAGATTTGGCACAGGGCAGGAGCATTTGCTTGACCGAGGGGAAGGGTGTCCGCGAGCCGTGGAGCTTTTGGGTGGGTTAAAGACAGAAGAGATGAGAATAAACCAAGAGCAACTTCATCCTAATTGTGTTACTTCATTACCCAGGCCCTCGCCTTCTGCTGGCGTTGCCTCCCGCGGTGTCCAGAGGGCAGGGAACTGGGGAAGCAAATAGGTCATTCCACAGGGCGCTAATGCTGCAGCCAAAGCCAAAGCCCAGCAGCCTGAGCGTGACCATTAGCGCGGGTTTCCTTATGAATGGTTTTAATTAGCTCTAATCAGGGAGACTGGGAACCCAGAGGGCGCCTCGCTCCTTCCCCCATTGGGTGTTTGCAGTTGCTTTTTTTAATGCCTGCTCTTGATGAACGAAAGTCTTGCAGCTGGACAAATGTTCTTAATTAAGCTGAGGCAGAAGCAGATATTCCGTGGATATCAGGAGTTCCCTCAAACATGACTTTTGAAGGACACTGAGTTGCAAAAAGCAATTTCTCCTGTCTTCCAGTGTTTGACACTCTACACATTTGCCATCTTTTTAAATTCTAGTTCCAAGCCTGCCATCCTTATGCTTTCTAGGATTTCTCCAAAATAATCTGAAAGTTATTAAAAAAAAGTAAATTAAGAGTGGTTCCCACATCTCATTTTTTTAATGGTCACTCAATTATTAGAAAGAAGTAGGAATTTTTTCATCCCAAAAATTAAGTGGTTTTAAAAGGAGAATATAAAGCAAACCTAAAAATCCCAAACTTGGATTTCTTTCCATTTGATATTTCTTTTTAATTTATACAGCAGCTTTATGGAGACTGATACTCAAAGTTTACCATGTCTCAGAGACAGCAAAATATGGGAACGTCAGGATTCTATATACATATACTGACTGGACTTGGGATTTTTTCCTTTGTTTCATGCACCAGTTTGTTTCATGCAAAAGAACGAAGGATTTTCTCCAAAGGCAAAATTTTAATAGTTTTAGCAAGTAATGTCATTTGAATTAGCAGGTTTTTTACCACTTGTCTCACTAATTTGGGATTAAATAAACTGATCCTGCAGAACCTCAAAACCACAAACTTGAGCGTCCTGTGTCCTTAAACGGAAAGAATTATTTCCCAATGTGGTTAACGGGAGCTGCAGGGGAGTTGCGGGACTCGCTGGAGACCACTTGGACACTACAGGAGCTCACGGCTCGGGGCCTCCCTCCTCCATCCCTGGAGCAGGACACCAGGGAGCTCCAGGCTCCATCCCTCTCCCCTTCCACAGCCCCCGCCCTTGGAGCACCGGGACAACCCTGCCCTCCACACCTGGATACCCGTTGAGAC
The DNA here is from genome assembly GCA_013397775.1 of Eulacestoma nigropectus. NCBI lineage: Eukaryota > Metazoa > Chordata > Aves > Passeriformes > Eulacestoma > Eulacestoma nigropectus. The sequence continues at coordinate 474,313 of VZTE01003932.1, forward strand.
AAAAATCGGATGCTGCGAGCTGAGCCTGTTGACAAAAATCCCTCTGAATTGCTCTCAGTTTGAACACCCGTGTTCATCCTTTCGGGAAAGTTTATGCTTTAGGCAGAGCTTTCCTACAAGCTTTTGCACCACACGTGTATACATTATAGCTCCAAATTGCCTCCAAGCTGACAGTCTTTCGGGTGCATTAACTACCTTACTACCAAAGGGGCAGCAGGATTAATATATATATTTTTAAACCGCCAAAGCGAAAATCTTTCAGCTCGGTCTTTTCTACAAATCTTTGCCTTGGTGTTCAAACCTGCAAACGAGCCCATCAGCAAGAGCTCAAGTCCATCAAAACCCCTCAGTGCCTTGATTGATAAATAGGGCGTGTTTACACTGTGGCTCCTGCACGTTCTTTTCTGTCAGCGTTAATTTATCTGTGAGTCTTAACCTGCGCGTTCGAAATTCAGGAGCATTTTATAACGAGGGCTGCTGAAATAAATCACCGCCTGCAAATAATATTCAAAGAAGTGGGTAAAGTCTTTCGCCGCACGAGTAGCTGTGACACACAGACAGACAGACACATTAACCTCCCAGAAATCCGGAGAATCCAAGCCTTTCAAGTGTTGCCGCGTGCAATTCTTCCAGAAAAAGAGGCACCGAGCATTAAAGCCTTAATATTGAAAGCCTCCACCGTAGACAGAGAATGGTGGAGCGGGGGGAAGAAGGAGGAGAACGTGCAGCTGTCCTGCATGTATTTATATTATCAGGCTCGGATTATTGTTATTATTTTCACTGCAGGCCTCCCCTCTGCCTGCAGGTGAGGCGGGTTTTGTGCCCAGCCCTTCTCCCGGCACGCGCGGACCCCGGCGCTACGCGGGGCTCTATTAAAGCCGCTGTTCAATAGTTTGGTGATATTCAGACAATATTGAAACATTCCCAAATGAACTTTGCAGGGAGACATTTTCATTCGCTGCCTCCCTCCTCATGCATATTAACAAATGGTATGCAAGGCCTCATTTAATTCACTGATTTTACATTCGGATCACTTTCTCTTTTACAGCTATTTTTACCGGGCTTCATTAATCTTTGTTGAATACAATGGCATACATCTTTAATGCGGCCGCTGTCAAGTCATATTTCAGTAAGAGCTGCAAACTGAATGACAGCAAGCAATATTAATAAATTTAACATAGACTATATCAATTTTTAACAGAATGAATGTGGAAAGCTAAATGTATTATTTTTCGTTTAAATCATAGGGTTTATCACCGGTTAAGTAGCAGCGATTTCGGGAAACTTGTGACGTGCCGTACAAATAGATTTACATCTCATTAATAAGTAAATTAGGCAAATGCCTTTCAAGTTCAGACAAGTACATAAGTGTAATCTCCATATTAAAGGAGTAGTCTTTGATAAACCACTGAGGAATTGCAGCAGCCAACTATGTGACATGTTGCCAGTGCCTGAACTCTTCCACATTCCCACCTTTAATTACACTGGTTCATTACTAAAGAGATAAGTGTCTCTCCAGTTAAGATTCTATAAATGAGCAGCATGCGGGATCCTCCCAAATCATTTTTGCAGAAACCATGAAAAGGTGGTAACAGTTATGAAAAAACGAATTATCACCTGCTCTCTTTCTTCCTTCCCTGTAATAACATTAAAATATTAAGATGAATTCCTTTTAAATCTCGGGAAGAAATTGTCCATTAAGAGATGCTACTTTGTTTAAGAAAGAAAGAAGCGTTAAAAAAAAAAAAAAGGAAAAAGAAAAAGGGCAAAAAAAAAGAAAAGAGAAAACTCTTCTGAATTTTTTTTTTTAATTTCCCTTCATAAATCCCAACAGAGATAATTTGCTGTAAAATTTAAACCCAGTGAGAACTTGTCTGTCTGTGTTAAATAAAAAAGTTACGGTTGGTAGGAGACATGTTTTTGCAGTAGCTTTAGCGATTATAGGAAATTACATGCAAAGCCAGAGTTCTGATCCTAAGTTAATTTATAATTGGAAAAAACTTATTAATTAGCTATGTCATTCTAATTAAGAATTAGAGGAGTGTGCATTAGAAAGTCAGTCAATATCCAGCTGACAGAATTAAAAAACCCCACGGAAGTCTGCAAGCTACGTAGCTCTGTCCACCGTCTCCCTTGTCATCTTTTTAAGGATTTTTCTGAATGTCTAACAGAAATTAGCCCGGTAAATACAGATATCAAAGGAAATAAACCGGGAATTTTGTCAGCCTGGAAAGAAAACCCCTAAACTGAGCTGGCAGTTGTACTTTACAGGGCACCTTTTGGGCCTTTCTGAGTGATTCTGAAATGCAGCTCTTGTTCGGAGAGCTCTGTCCTCCTGCATCCAGGGAAAGAAGCACCTGCATCCCTGAAGTGGCACCCAGCAATTCCTGCATCCCTGTAACTCTATCCAGCAATTCCTGCATCCCTGCCGTGGCACCCAGCAATTCCTGCATCCCTGTAACTCTATCCAGCAATTCCTGCATCCCTGTAACTCTATCCAGCAATTCCTACATCCTTGCTGTGGCACCCAGCAATTCCTGCATCCCTGCAGCGGCACCCAGCAATTCCTGCATCCCTGTAACTTTATCCAGCAGCATCTGCATCCCTGCAGCAGTCCCCAGCAATTCCTGCATCCCTGTAATTCTATCCAGTGATTTCTGCATCCCTGCCATGGCACCCAGCAATTCCTGCATCCCTGTAACTCTATCCAGCAATTCCTGCATCCCTGCGGCAGTCCCCAGCAATTCCTGCATCCCTGTATCTCTATCCAGCAATTCCTGCATCCCTGTAACTCTATCCAGCAATTCCTGCATCCCTGTAACTCTATCCAGCAATTCCTGCATCCTGCAGCTCTATCCAGGGTTCCTGCATCCCTGCTGTGGTACCCACCAGCACACACTTGCCAACACCCAGGCAATCACTCTTCCTACAAAAACCACCCAAAATATTCAAGGATAAAGACAAAGGAAGTGACTCTGAGGCCCTGCCATGGTCGCATGGGGAAGAACTGCAAATTTTGCCAATATATTTATGTATAAACAGTGTGCAGGGATGTGTACATTTGCCTACATATATGTATTTATTTCCCATCCCGCCAGCCTCAGTCCTCTTGGTACTTTCCCCCTTTAGGCCCTTTTTCTGAGATTATTATAATTCATTCTTTAAGAAACACCCCCTGTGTAAATATTTTTTTGTTAATGTTTTTCTCTCTCCAGTGTGCTGGAATTTTAAAGAGCGCTTTAATATGAAATTAGATAGAAAGTTTTGACCTTTTTGTGATTAAAATAATATGCATGTCACTGATACAGGTTTCATAGGTTGAAAATCTACTTTTATTTAGGCAAATATTGAAAGAGAGCCAAACAGACTCAACGAAATGTGAGACGGAGTCTGGATGAAAAGAAAACCAGTTCTTTGCATTCAGAATTGGCAAGGCTGGAAATACAAAAGGAGAAGTAAAACTATAAAAGTTAATGTCTCAGATAATTGCACCCTCCAAAAATAAAATGAATAAATAAAATCATTAAAATAATCTGGCCTGTGCCTTTCACGTTGGTATGGATCTTTCTCCATCTTTCGCTTTAAATTAGAGAAAAGGGAAAAAACAATCTGGAATTCTCGGTGATGGAATTCAGTTTACTTATTTGAATACCAAAAGATGACCCACTCCTAATGATATAAAAATCTTTTGCATTAGCAAATTTCTCTTCTGTATTTGTTTTGCTAGCACAACACAACATTCACTTAATATGCTACCAGTATCTTATCAAGTTAATGATCTGTTGTATGTATAGAGTAAGCTTGTTACTCATTTTAACTTAGATACAAAAGCACTACTGTATGGAAATTTGAATACTTTGGGTTTTTATGAAATTACAGGACTTTCATGCTTTAACAGTCTGTAGACAGCCTTAGTAGGACAGCAGGAGTTGGCTTTGTTGATGCGACATTACACAGAGATGCTGCTTAGCCTGATTTAATGGATCTCAAAATCCAATTGTGTAGAGCTCCTCTCCATTTTCAGGTCCTCAAGCTCAAAAATGTAGAGGTTGCTGTATTAAACATATCCAAGGGGCTGGATTTGGAAGAAAATAATGTAGTTTAGATGAGCCACCTCTTGTAGACTTCACTGGGTGTCCAGGTGACCAATGCCAACTGCTCGTGACATCCTGTCCTGAGGTGTGTGTGTGTGTTTTCAGGAAAAAAATGGGAAAAGGCAAATATGGATAGAGTTTAAATATGGATCGAGTTAAATCCTACAGTCGTGGAACATCCTTTAGCAGGGCTGTAGCTGGTTCTGGTCCCTGCTGCAGATCTTGCCAGAGACTCCTACCCATGCACACCACATGCTGCTGCCTAATTCATGGCAGTCCAGGGGCTAAAGATGAGCTATTTCTTATGGGTTTCTCCACAGCAGATGGATGCAGGAAATACGGGGTCACACTGCTCAGAAGAATCCTCCTTAGTGCCATTTGTTTGCTTTCTCCTGCTGCAAAAGGAGCGCAGGATTTCGGCCTCAGGAAGCACTTAGAGCACGGCTGTGCCCACGGAGCGTCAGCTTCATGAACCTACAGGACCCTGAGGAATGAAACATCCCTCCGGTGTTCCCAGGAGCTCACATGTTCCCAGGGAGGTTTTGGATGTACAGGTACTGATTTCTTGTGGACTGGTCTGGAGAAATGCAGATCCTTAGAGTTTTGCTGGCAATTTTTGAGCTGAAGCAGATTTGGGCCCACACCAGCCAAAAGCAGCAGAGTTTCACCAGCACGGTCTCTGTGCATTTCCCCAGATCACTTAACGAGACAATCAGTACCTTTACATCCCAAATCCAGTCCAAATCAATATTGTCTTAACTTATTCATGTTATAACCCCCTATTAATTTCTTGTGGTGCCAGACTCATCTGATTTTCCTTTTGTTTCTCCCTCATTACTGTGACCCTACATCCCTGGGAAGGCATCTCCCTCCTGGCAGACCCCACTCTTCTGGGCAAGGCTTTAAGCCCATTTGCTTACCCCAGCTGAGAATTTGAGGCTTCACTTCCTGCAGAATTTTCCGCATGCCAGGGGTGAAGGCAGAAGGGGTGATTGGGAAAAAGTCAAGGCCAAGATGTGCAATGACCTGAGCCCCATGGGAATGGTTTCCACCTCCTTTTGGGGCACTCCAGAAGGCTGAAGTGCCACACACGATTGATCTGCAGTGACAGTGGCATGGTTTGGGTCTCCCCACTCTCTTTTCCTGTGTTAATAAAGGGGAGCCACTGTCTGGCATCACCCTCCAGGGATATGGAGAGATGATGCTGGTCCAGGCAGAGGGAAAGGTCTGTGAACGATCGTGTTTGCAGTCATCTCAGGGAAAAAGATCCCCCTCATCTCCTTTTTCATCATTTACAGATGCTTTATTCACAGCTCCAAAAGACTGGCTGGGGATTAGTTCATCTCCTCAGCCAGGCTGAAGTTTAGATGTGCAGCTATTTGAGGGATGAAAAAAAAGGTAAAAACACTTTTTTGGGGTTTTTTTTGTGAGTCACTACTCAAGAACTGGTGTAAGTTTCTGTGGTTGTTGAAGTTTTCTTCTTAAAACGTTACTGTAAAGGGAGGTCAGGGGTGTGTTGCAGTGAACACCCCACGTTACCTCCTGGTGCTGCAGCCCTGGCGTGCTTGGATTGTCCCTCAATGATCACTGGAAACGGGACCCACCACCCTAAATTAATTACCCCTGTTCATTACACAGATGAATTAGGCTGGCCCCAATCAATAGCATTAATGAAATGTCACTTATTTAAAACCCAACCCTTAAGGGAAGCGCGTTGGGGATGCTGGGGCAGGGTGCTGCTGTTCGGAGCACACCAAGGCTCACAGCCCTCTGTGTGGGTGACGCTGGAGCTGTGGCTTGGATGGTGGGGACAGGTGGAGCATCCCTGGAAAAACAAAGCATTCCTGGATGGACTGAGCACCACTAGGCAGGCCAAGTATTCCTGGCTGGACAAAGCTGGACAGAGCACCTCCGGGTGGACAGAGCATGGCCAGGTGGACAGAGCATGGCCGGGTGGACAGAGCACCGCTGGGTGGACAGAGCACCGCTGGGTGGACAGAGCACAGCTGGGTGGACAGAGCACCGCTGGGTGGACAGAGCACCGCTGGGTGGACAGAGAATTGCTGGGTGGACAGAGCATCGCCGGGTGGACAGAGCACCGCTGGGTGGACAGAACATTGCTGGGTGGACAGAGCATCGCTGGGTGGACAGAGCACGGCCGGGGGGACAGAGCACAGCCGGG
>VZTE01003932.1:480732-505119 GCA_013397775.1 Eulacestoma nigropectus
AGAGCACCGCAGGGTGGACAGAACATGGCTGGGTGGACAGAGCACCGCTGGGTGGACAGAGCACCGCCGGGTGGACAGAGCATTGCTGGGTGGACAGAGCATCGCTGGGTGGACAGAGCACGGCCGGGTGGACAGAACATTGCTGGGTGGACAGAGCATCGCCGGGTGGACAGAGCACGGCTGGGTGGACAGAGCACCGCTGGGTGGACACAGCATCGCCGGGTGGACAAAGCACCGCCGGATGGACAAAGCATCGCCGCCACCGAGATGCTGCAAAAGGGGGAACTTTGGCTGTGCTCCCTCTTTTCAAAATGCAACTATGTAAAGGTCACAGAGGAGGAGATGAAACTAGGAGTTGTAATAAGGAAGGAGAAATAAAAAATAATGACAGAAATAAATTGTCATAAGAGGGGATACAGTTATGATTTATTGTGATATTCTACAAATTTGGAGGTGATTAAAAGCCACCTAAAATTCACATTAACAAGTCACATAAAAATGGAATTAAACTAGTGGGCATAATGTGGCAGGGTATAAAGAAAAATCATGACAGAAATAAATTGACAGAAGAATGATACTATTCAAGTTTTACTCTGTCGCGTCACACTGACAGGAGACTAGTATTTTAATTTCAGAGTTGTGGTTGAGTTTTTGGAGTTCATTAAAGGCCCACATTAAGAATCTCATAAAAGTGAGAAGAAATTAGTGACCATAATGTGGCAGAGGAAATAAAGAAACAATAATGACAGAAATAAATTGACAGAAGAATGATACACTTAATGTTTCACTCTGACACCCTCTATTAATAGGCCGCTGCAAGCTGGAGCAAATGTCATTCATATTTTAGCCAAAGTATACCACTAATTAGGCTGGCTTTCTGCACTGGAATTAAATTTGAGATCCCTCACCTTTAGAGTGGGATCATTTGAATTCGAAAGAAAAGAGCTGGTGACAGAAAAAAAAACTTTCTGCTCGGGCTCTTCTAATGAGATAAAATTCCCCCTTCTCCCCATTTCCTAGCTATAATTGCTGATTATGTTGTTACACAGGAGCGGCTCTCCGCTCTCTCCTCCCCATCATTATGATTTAGTCTGGCATATCGGGGTGCTTCAAACACGGACTGAAGTGGTTTGAGTCTAATTTAGCACTCATTTAGGCCGCAGGTACCGACGAAGGTAAACACCGCATTGTTATAATTAATTACCCCTTAGGCCTAGCCAGGCCAGCTCTGTTTCAGCTGACCCTTATAATAATAAGGCTTAGGGGCATATTGTATTTCTTTTGACAGATTAATTAGAAATTCAGCCGTGGAGGTACAAAGCAACTCTGTCATGAATATTTAAATGGACTGACACAAAAAATCATGAAAGGGCTGCTGAACTACATGACAGACAGGGGATATTAGCCAAGTGATTCTAATCAATAATCTCTTGATCTCTTACATATTAATACACTGCCTGCTGTTATTAAGCTCCATAATAAGGAAGGGGAGAGAAAGTTAGTGTAGCTCTGCTGTAGGGCTCGCCGGGCCCCCAGTGTATACACTAACTGACGGAGAAAATGCACAGAGGAGCCGAGCCTCAGCCTCTTCAATCTCATCCAATCTTAAGGAATGGCAGCTCTGAGCATCGCTGGCCGGATAATTATTGGCCCTGACAAGGTGAAGGCGTTTGCAGGCAAATGAGATGGGAAGTAGGATAAGTCCCCAGACCACCCAGCGCAGGGCACGCTCAAAACCAACCGCGCGCTACCGCTCGGGCTTGTATTTGCTTTAGCAGGGGAAATATGGGAATCACAGCGCTTTTGAGTCGTGTTGAAGGGTCAGTGACAGTCGAACACCGGGAGCTTGCTGTTACTGTTGTTAATGTTAACTTTAACACCAAGTCAACTGGATTTACCCCCGGTCCCTTTGCTCATCTCCTATAACATCAAGGCCACCGAGTGAATTAAGCAGCGCAGTAGAGCTGAATATCATCTAAATTCATTACAGCCGGTTCCTCCCGTAAATGGGGGAGGAAGCGCCGGCGTTGCTCGGGAAATGTGCCGCCTCCACAGCACCAAAGACTTTCTTTGTGCTGCTCAGGCTCGGGCTTGGGGAGAGAGCGAGCGGCAGCACCGCGCCGGCGCTGGGTAAAGAGGGTTGGTGTAATGAGGACTGTGAGTACTGCAGGGCTAAGATGTTCTCTTATCTCCCAAAAATGAGCCCCACAATGTGCTCGTGGTGCGAGGGAAAGGGCTCAGCTGGAAAAGGGAGCTGGACTGGCTCCAGTATCTGCCTAAACAACTTAAAAAAAGAGATTAAATGACAGGAGCAGGGAGTGATTACTAACATATTTAAATCGCATGCACACAATGTTCAGATGGGATTAGAGGGACGATGTCGGATTTTTAAAAAATGATTCAAGAGCCAAAATATTGGATACACTTTTTTTTTTCTTTTTCTTTTTATTTTCTTTTTTTAATTCTAATTAAATGGGAGTCACAGGTTCAGTGCTCTCCCTGGGTCCCCTGCAGCCCTGCCCATGCACACGCTGTAGATGTAGCATCCCAGCCTAGGCCAGGAGGAGGCAATTTGGATTTCAGAGCTGGATTTTCTTCATCACAGAAACCTCCACAAAGGTTGCAGGACTCAAAGTGAATTTGCCTAATTTCCCTGGGACAGCTGAGTGGAGGAGAGGGTCAGACAACACATCTCTGCGTGCAGAACAGATTTGATGCCACCTGACTCCCTTGGCCTTGGTGTCCCACTTCTAACAAATCCAGACTGGAACTGACAGTGAAATCAGAAGCCTCTTAGTCCTTAATAACATATCCTGTATGTCTACCCTTATTTTGTTCTGATTAGGTGCCTTTGAGCTATTTGCAAAAAAAAAATGCCAATTGAAGTGATAACACAGTGGGAGCAGCTCGATAAGCAACCCCAAAACACCTAGGACCCCAGTGCCAGCAGAAGAGGACTTTGTTATGTTGTTACACCACTCCTGATCAGCTGGGAACCCTCCTGGAATTGAGATCTGCCTTTGGAGCATGCCCTGGGTCTCATTGCTGTTTCTGCCTCCTGCAGGTGCTGCAAAAGGGACTTAAAATATTTGCATGGGGACAGGGTTCAGAGCAGTAGGGAATCATGCCCAGCTCTCTGGCAAGCTGCGACAAGATGTTATTTCATGTTGTGATTGCACATTGAACAGTTTCCTAAACTCTGTTTCAAAAATCATGCATTTATGGGCACGGTGCCATCATGTTGTGAGTAAAGAAGCCCTGTCCCATTTACAGGCTTCATCTGGTGAAGCTTCACTGCTCCGAGTCAACGCAGCAAATGCTTCAGGTTTTGCAGGAACACCGAGTTAAAAATACCTAAGTCTGAAAAGTGCTTTTACGCTTGGAAAAAAAAAAAATGTTATCCTGAATTTATCAACACTTATATTTGCAGGTCACACTTTACTTGCACTTATAAGTTTAAGCCTAACCCTTCTCATTACTTCAATGCTGCTTTCAAACCTCTAATGCATATTTAAGTGGTAGCATTAAAAAACAGTGTGTCAACTGCCATTGATGTGCGATGTAGGGCACTGACCCTTTGAAGGCATTATCATGTCATTGGACCCATTAAGTGCAGCCATTTCTGTTGCTCTTAATTGGGTTGTGCAGTGTGGAGCGGTTGCAAGTGGTTACAGTTTATACCATGAATTATAATAACAATAATAGCGGGTAGAGATCTGTGTGGGCACCAAACACGTGCTCAGAGGTGGCTGAGAGCGTCACCTCTACTCAACTTGTCACCTCTCCCTTTTAAAAGTAACAGAAGTTTCATTTACAAGCTCAAAATCAGTGCGTGGGCACTACTCAGTCTATGGCTGTTAATTAAACAAAGCCTTGTCTTCCAAAGCATCATTACTGGGCTGGTTCTGCTCATGGAATAACGTGATGTTCCCCATGAATCCATTTTTTTTAAGTATCTGGCCCCGAAAAAGAAACCTGATACGTCCTATCTGCTCTTGGTCAGAAACAGCAACTTCTCTTTCCTTCATTTAAATTTTTTTTTTTTTCCTTTTAAAAAATTGGATGTCAGGATTCATTTGGACTAAGGCCAGGCTATTTTATGGCAAGTTTCAGCAGCTGAAGATATTTGCATCTGATTTATAAAGTTTTGCAAACGGCTGTAAACCTGAGACAGAGCCTAACGATGGTGGCACTGCCTGCCATGCTGTTACAATTAGAGCTTGGCCCACGCCGAGCCCCTGGCATGGAATGACATGAACTTTAGAGCTCGGGATGTGTTTCCAGGGGCCAAATCAAATCTCGAGGTCCTACCACTCCTGAAACGCGGAGATTTCTGGATCTGCCTCAAAATTTCCTAGCCAGGACCCATTTCCAGTAATTAGTAGCGTTGTCTTTAAATATCAGTGGAAGTCATGATGGTTTATCATTTGCAGCTGGACATGCATGAGTGCCCTTCTCGCTGGTCGGGTGCTCCCAAAGAACAGATAATTAAGGACAAGGAAAACAGACTGGGAGCAAGAGCCAAATGAAACGTCCAAATGCAAACCGTGCAGTAATTGCAATGGTAACGGTGGTGATGACAGCAACAATCATTTCGAGCCTAGCAGCTTTGTTTATAAAAATGTTAGCAAAAGGTGCAGAGCTGGAAACAAATAACTTTACCTCAGCCCTTTTATTGCAAAAACATAATAAAGTGCAAGCCAAGGAGTAAATTCATTGCAAGTCATATTAAAGGTTTTGGACCAAAGTGAAGCTGTTACAAACTACATCTGTAAAAATTGTGTAATTATTTTGGGTGGGTAAAATCTGGCAAGAATTATTTTCTTAAGTAAAGCGTAAAAGAGAACAGATGTGCTGTAACTGACACATTTATTTTTTGCCAGTTTCACTAATTCTGGACAAAAAAGTTGCTCTCATTTATCATATTATTCAATGGATTTCAAATTAGCGAGGCAACGGTGACTTTTTACACTGTCCCAGTTTTAATGCCTGAGAAAAGAAGGGGGGTGGGGAAGGCTATCTCACTGAAAGAAAATTAATTTGTTTTATTGGGCACTGAAAAGCCAAGCCTTTTGTCAAACAGAGAAGCAAACATATTTGGAGGGAGAGCTAGGTCACTAGTTAAATGTCAAGGTCTGCTAAAATCAAAAGGTAGGAGGGGTGGGTGACAATGAAATCTAAGTAGAAAACCATAAATGTAAAGAAACACCACGATTTCTGGGCTGGGGTGGAATGAGAAAAATGGCCAAAGACAAAGATAGGCAGCCTGGGTCTGGAAGTAATTACGGCCAAGTGAAGACAACTGAATTCCATATTACTTTGGTGGATGTCTGTAAAGGCAGTTTGGGGAGGTATTTTGGTAAGGTTTACTTTTTGGAGCTTAGCAACATAAATTTGTTGTCACTGAACTATTAAATAAAATAGACACATGTTGGCAAAGAGTGCAGAGCCGAGGGATGGAACTGATTAAGGGACAGCCTATGAAATAATAGCTTAAATGGGCCCACTGCAGGATTTTAATATCCCATGACAACACTCAATTGTCAAATTCTGCTGGAGTGTCCAGGATGCTACTAAAATTAAGCCAGAAATTCCTAGATTTATTCTATTTTTTTTACAGCTAAGAACAGGAAATGCCAGTAAGCTGTGAGAATCGGAGCAAGAAACAAGAAACTGAGAAGAAAAGAGGATGGCCTAAAATTTTATGAGATTTCTGCCATTAAATCTATAACAAATGTCTTTCACCTACACACGATAAAGAGGCAATGTGGGATTTTAATTGGACTTTTGGCTTTTCTTCATTTGATTTAAACCTAGGTAGAATTTCAAACAATAACACTGGAACACCTGGTTAACACGTTAGATGATATGTATAGTTGTAAATTGTGGTTTTAATAGGTGCTCACTGGGGGATTGCAAAGGGTCCCATTGTTCAGCTTGGCAGATATTAAAAAAAGTTCATGAACTACTGGGATTTAAAGCCCGCTCATATGATTTTAATATTACTCCAGTAATGTAATTTGATAATTTGACCAAACTTGTGGCCAATTTGTGGACAGAGAATCCAATGGTCATGTTACGTGATTAAAGTACCCTGATACAGGACTAAGCACAAGGCCCGGCTTAATTTATTGCAACAGGCCAAGCTGGAGAACAGCACCAGTGACTGAAATCTGATAATCATCGTATTACATGGGCATAATCAAAGAAATGCCCAGAGGAAGCCTGCTGCCAAGAAAAAAACTGCCCAGGAACACTCAGCACATTTCTCCACTGCAGGAACCACCTGAGTAAACCTTTTCAGCAAGGAAGTTTTCCTCTTCCTTCCTGGTTCAAGAACAAGGACTCATCAGGCTTAAAAGACACCAGTCACTTGAAATGAACTTTTTTTTTAAAGCTTTTAAGAGTCTTTGGTCTGTTTATGCCGTCTGAGTTTCCATTCTGCCTTTAGTCCTTCATAATCAACAGAGGAAAAAGGATTGATGAAGTGGAAGGATTAATGGAGCTGGTTTGGATCAGGAGAACACATTTCTAGGAAATCCCACCTCATTCCCCCTCCCTGTCCCGTGTTTCACTTTGCAGAGAGGTTCTCCAGCACGTGAGCTTGGGACAATTTGACCTGCACAGGTCCCAGTGGCTGATTGGTCCTCTACCCTCCTCAAATGATTAAGCAAACCAAGGTGACATCCAACACAGGATGTCACCAGCTGCGTGAGAGCACCAGAGGATCATAAAACCCAACATGGATGGTGGGGCTGAGCTCTGTAGTTGGTGGTGGTGCTGAGCCTTCTTCTGGGGCCAAGTGTGGGGTTGTATCCCATCCTGGGATGGTGCTGCAGGACATCCTTCCCCATGGCTGAGGGTGGTGCTGAAGCACTCTCACCACTGCTGGTTCCCCATCCTGCTCCTCCCTGCCTGCTGGCCTGAAGGATCTCCTACTCCAGAACAGCTCAGCCCTTGAACTTGCCTCTGCTCCCAGGTGGAACACCAAAGCTAAAAACTTTCATCACAGAATCACAGAATAGTTGTAGTTGGACGGGACTCAGGAGGATCATTGAGTCCAGCTCTTTAGTGAATGGTCCATACAGGGATCAAACCCACAACCTTGGTGCTGTCAGCACCATGCTCTGACCAACTGAGTTCATCTCAGGGTCAGACTGTCAATATTTCCTCCTTCCTTCCAGAGTTGATGCTGAAGAGATCTTGGGGAGAGTTATAAGTGTTCAGAGATAGGTTTTTTTTGGTTGTTTTTTTCGTTTTTTTCCCTGGAGTGCTTTATCCTTCCATGTACAGCAGCAAAGTTTTCCTCTGCTATTCACCTGCTGGAGTGTCAGTTCACGTTCTTCCAGCTCCAGCTCCCTGCCCCCTTCCCTTTGTTCCACCTCTGCTTTCATTTGACTGGATATTTGTTTCTACACCTCTTTGTTGAGCTTCTTGAGCAAGTTCAAATAATAAAAAAACTTTTCCCACATCTCCATTTCTCTTTACTCTCCTGTAATTGTACATCTCGGTTTCCTTCTCCACTTCCCACTTAGAAATCTTTCATAGATAACAAGACCTCCCCCAGGCCCTGATTCAGCAGAGCACTTAAGCATGTGCTTAACTTTAAAAACCTTTGTAAAAGCTTTTGCTGACTCAGGATCTTAGCATTTCTCCTCATCTAACTGCTGTTCTCCCATGGTTATTTCAGTATTTGCTTACAGGAAAATCGGAGCAGAGTCCATGGATGATGTCAGCAGATTTTTGCCCCATCCAGCTGAAGTATTTAGATGCACTCAGCACAAGAGTGTGGATAAGGACGTGCAGCAGGTAATCTGATGCTCCTCAGCCTTTATTCCATGGGCTTTATCTCTAAAAAAGTTTTGAATACTCCCACCACAGAGTCAGTTCCACCAATGGTTTGTAGCGATGAGGATGACAAACCTCCCAGGCATCTAAAGATGTGTGGGATTTCATCTCAGTTTTCAGTAAGGAATTTATATCCAAATACCAGCCATACTCCATCACTCGATTTTTACAAATTTACCTCAAATGGCTGAGCTAGAGCTCTCTGGTTTTTCCCTAACAGGTGCTAAGTACAGTTGTTTTTGAAAAAGACTTTATTGTCTTTAATAAACTGTTGATGCATTAATGTTTAATCCTGTTTGCCAGGAGGCAGCGGGGTGATGAGTCTGTAATTTATTTTGAAAGATATCCTGGACCAGTGCAAATATGACTGTAATTACTCATTGCAGCCGCAGTCAGCTGTCGTCCACACCAACCCTGCCAACCACTTCCTCTGGAATATATTTTATATACCCTGCTTATATACACAGCACCTTTTACTTTCAAACTGCATCTGCATCTGCAGTTTTTGAGCTGCAAGTAGAGTTGCAGACCTGGCCTGCTACTCTGGTCTTGTGGGGTTTGGACTGAGATGATCTTTAAGGTCCCTTCCAATCCAAATAATTCTGTGTTTCTATCAAAACAGGACCATTATATTTAGTATTATATTTTAGTATTCCTGCTCCCCATAGTTTCCCACTCTCCCTTTCTCTGCTCAAGGACTAAAGGGCTCAGAGGAAACCACGACCAGAGAATTTTTGGACAAAATCTTTGATGCCTGGGAGCAAAGCTGGCAGAGGGAGGAGCTCATGGGGGGTCTGTGTGATCAAATATCAGCAATCTGGGAAGTACAGGGCAAACATGAAGGACTTAAATAATACTGGATGAATTTTTAATTTTTTTCTCTCCTATAAACAATCAAGTTAAGTTAGGGGCAGCTCTAACATTTTTTTCTCCCTCTGCAGTAGCTTGATGAATTGCAAATTACTTCTTGAAGTTTTTCTTCTTTTCCTGTCTCCGACGGGAGAGGAAGTTGATGTTTTCTAATGGGTCATGTCATATGAAAAAAAGAGAACAGACATCCTCTTTTAGGGTCTAGTACCTGTCTAGGTTGAATATACATTTGGGGGTAAATTGCAAATACATATAAAAATCTTTTTGCAAGTCCCACTTTTGCTCTAATGTGTAATGTGACCTGGATAATAGCAAGGCTGTGAGTATTCGGGGTTCTTTAAACCACTGTTATCAAAACACGGTGTAACTTAAGAATGGAACATCTTTCTCTCCAGTCTAAAGGTTTTTACGGACTAGAATTGATTTTCTTTATTTTTGAAAATTGCTTGACTAGTTCAAAATTTAAACATAAATAGATAGTAATTAATAGAAGAAGTTGATCTCTCCCAAACACCAAGGAAATTTGGGATCAGACTGGAATGTGCTATTTAACACCATAGGACATTGTCCAGCACTGAGCTTTGAACAGAAGTACTTAGAAAAATAAACAAATTCCTCCTTATATGCTGAAGGCTCAACACTGACCTAACGACTCCATGGGAAGCTGGGGTCATCCCAAGAAATTCACAGGAATTAGTGTTTGTATGGATGTGAGGAGATCTGTGTGCTGGACAGCAGACTGAAGGAGATGCAAAACTGACCCTGGTAGCTTGAGGAAGTCATTAAGAGAAGGTTTGTCCAAGGATCTTGTGCGCTAAAACAAGAGTGGAAGGATACAAACTATTCTAATGAAATACACTTCCCGTTTATACCAAAGAGGAATGGATAAAAATCTGATCTTCCAAGAGATCCAAGCCAAACGGATCTCAAGCAGATCCAACATAACGTGGGGCATCTTATCGAACGTTGGAGTCCTGGTGGGCCCCCTGGAGAAGGGCGCACAAATGTCCATTTCTGCAGGTTCCCCATTGCACATGCCAAGCACAGAGTGCTGGAAGACAGCAGGGTCTCTGAAGGCCCAGCCAGAAATCTTCAGCAAACCCCATGTGTCTTTCATTCATTTCAATAGGAAACGTCGTGGGACTCGGGAGATTCCATTCATTTTTTCCAGCAGTTGTTCTGAACGTGTCTGATTAAATCCCGCACGCCCGCGCTGCAAAGGAAGTTCCCTCGTCACAGCAAACCATGCAGTTTAATACTGCTGTTTGGAGAAAAGGTTTAATTGGGATATTCCTTATCGTGGGTAATGTCGGGTTGTTTTTTACGATTTGCGAGGAAGGACACGCTGTGAAGTCATGTAAACGTGTGTTTGGCTGCCGAACACCAGTAAACAGCAGCGGAACGGCGCTATCAGATGTTCGATTTAAACACACACCCAGCTACCTCTCCTCCTCTAAATCAACAGTTTCCCTCCAGAGTGATGTCAATAGACTGCTGCACATGGTACTTCCTTTTTTTTAATAATATCTTCATTTTAATGTGGATATTGCCTTTTCACCTGGGAGCAGGGCTCTATTGAAATTCTAATGGGAGAGAGTATTCTTTAACATGAGAATACCGAGGGCCTGCGTAGACGCGGCGCAGAATGAGAGATGGAGCATTAACTGATTTTTCTCCCTCCAGAAGAGGGGCCTATGTGGGTCAGACTCGCAGGGCTTTTCCCTTCCTATTTGCCTTCAGTTTCATAGCAACAATAATTTTAAACTTTATATGCAGTGGAAGAAAAAGGAATCCAAATGCACCTGAATTACTGTACTGTACAAGGGAATTTAATTAAGAATATACACATTAGAATTTCAGTGGGAGCGCCTATTTAATGTTACTTTATTAAGCCTTCTATCAAACCCTTTTTTATGTATATCAGTTGATATACAATTAATCTGCTCTCTTGTGAGAAAAAAATAGCACCTGAGGTGGATGAAAAGTGTCAGATTATAATAATTATAAGCAGCTGTTCACTTGGAATCACCTCTGGCCTACATGGGGGATGCTGTGAGCTACCACTTCTCACAACAGACCACCTCATTAGACTTGACCTTCCCAGCTGGGTATTTCATTTGTGTTTTTTTAATGGGTTTGTATACTGCAAATCACAACCCCTCGCCAAGGCTGGCTCTTTGTTGCTGTAACAAAAGGGAGCAACGCAACTTTAAGGAAAATGCCGCTCCTGTACGTCGGTGCAGTGCCACGGGTGGAGTGGGTGACTCCCCGGTACGGGACTGGTCATGCAGAGGACATCAACACCTTGCTCGGGGTAAACGACTTTTCCCATTTTCCAAGCAGTTCTGTTCTTCTCAGTCTTCCAAGGTTAAAAAAAGAAATGGTTTTGTAGTTCTTCAGCACTCCAAACTCCAGCGTCAACCAGCACCGAGGTGCCCGAACCGGAGAACGGCACCCGTGGTGGAAAACATCCTGCTCGAGGCAGCGAGGGGAAAACCTGCATTCCAGTTTGGCCTGTGGACCAAAGAAAAAGCAGCAGTTTGGCCTGTGGACCAAACTGGAGACCAGCTCCAGAGAAAATTCATCAGTGCACGCTTCCACATGGAAACGCACACGGAGACGGAGCATTCTCGCCGACGCATGCCGTGCGCCACATGTACGTGTGCACATGTACATATAAAATTAAGAGATTAAAAAAGCTTCTGAACAATATATCTGGTTTCTTTTCCCCTTCCATTTATGTTTGTAATAAACTCACTCTCATACAATTAGCCTCAATTGTTTTTATATCTTCTGAGGCAATAATATAGGCAGCCTGGGGAATACAGTAGTAATCCGTATACCTGTGTTCATTTACCCAAATCACTATGGTTACAGCCAGGGCAAATTGTTTACTGTGAGAATCTTTGGAGCCCCTTTCCAGATACTAATGACCTTTCTGTTCATCCAATAACATCAACAAACCAGGGAGGCTGCCCACACCATTAAAGCCAATTGCCTCTCAAGTTACTGAGGGAGTTGTGCTTTTCCTCATTTATTTTCTCTCATCTGATGTAACTCACATGCCACTTTCTTGTCTTTAAAGAAGGGGAAAAACTGTGGATTATTGATTTGCTTCTGAACAGAAGACCAACCTAAAAGCCCCAATGAATTGTCACTCATTATTGAAATTACTGAACACTAATTAAACTGGCAGCTCAAATCCCAGCAGGCCACACTCATCTGAAGCTGAAATTCAGACACTTGGACAGTGGAAGAGAGAAAGCGTTAGCAACCACCAGGATTGTAATAAGCTTTGCATTAATTTTTGTTTCTTAAAGGCACATGCAAGGTTTGTCGGAGAGTAGGCAATGTGATACCTGGACTGAGGTTATGGTCACAAGGCATTTTTCCTCATTTCCTTCCAGGAAGCATCGCTTCAAATGGGAATCCTACAGTTCCCAAACAGCACTCCTCATCCTACAAACCACGGGGCAGCACTGGAGGGCTGTAACATGATGCAAAGCCTGACTTTGGTGATGCTGAGAGAGAGCTGAGCATTTAAATCGAGTGGCTGGGAGGAAACTGAGTCAGACAACGCAGAGCCGCACGCCCCCAATGCTGCCAGAGCAATAATAAATGCTAAAGATCATCTCAAATTCATAGAGCCCAATTTATAGAGAAACATCTTTGGCCCATTTTCACAGGATGTTCAAACTCCATATAAATTATGCATGCCCATGGTTAATCAACCTCAATTTTTTTTCCTTGCCTGAGAAGTAACCCTTCATTTGTTCAACTTCAAAGAGGGCAGAACGAGCACGGAGAGGGCTGGGCTAAATATTCAATTTGCACTCTGTATTTATGAGCAAGACTTTAATGCTGGTAGTGAGGGAAGTAAAGGCGAGAACTGGCCTCAGTCATTCTTTAGATCCCTCTTGGCTTTATAGCCCATGCTCTACAGTCCTCAAAAGGCAGGGGAAAATAACCAACCGCTGGCACTTATGAAAAACGTTGGATCTTGGATAGTTCTAATCTGGTTTTCGGAATTACGGCTGTCAGAGGGACATACCCAGATCCAGCACTGCATGGAGAGTGCCCTTTATAAATATGGCTTCTAATGCATGTTCCTCTCATGCCAGAATTGGTTTGGAATAAATGGCAAAACAATTTTCCCTCTTCTCTCTCTGTACACATCTCCACTAAATTTCCCAGCAGCTGGTCCTTGGGACACGACTGGCAGAACTTTTCCGAGTGAAAGCTGGAGAGAGAAATCTTTTAGGCAAATATCACTCTGGATGAAACACTTTGCATGTTCCTGAGAGGAGCAGGGCCCTTTTTCATCTGACAGCCACAAAAACTGAACCTTGCTGCCGATGCTGGAGGCTGGAATTGTTTAAAAAGTTTTGCAGGGAGCAGATCTGTGTGGTGTAGGCATCGTGAGGTCCTTCCAGCAGCGGAGAGTTTTGGAAATTTTAAGGAAAATTATTAATTATTTAATTCTGCTAATAAAAAATTAATTGAATTTTAGAACAAAAGAACGTGCAAACATCACCCTTCTATATTTAGGCGTGGAAACGAAGCTGTGGGTGGTGACTTAGAAAAGAAAAGGAATGAAAATGCAAATGTCCCATTATATTCTGCTGAAGTGTGAGCTGATAGCATCTCTTGTGCCTTCTGAGTTCATCCCATGTCAACACCAGGAAGCCTGAGGGGATGGAGTCGGCAGTGGCCTTAATGTGGGAAGCTCCTAGGTGGGGTACGCTGCCCATCCCTGTTTGATGTCCACTGCCACAGGGCAATGCAAACCCAAAGGCACCCATTTGAAAAGGATGCCTTGGACAGAACTGGAATTTTAAATGGAGTCTGGATACCTGGGATCTTGAGGAAAAAGCCTTAAGTGTATCCATAGCTTTTGTACCAAGCTGCATTTCCGTGTCACCTCCACAACAAAGAGGATTGGGATGGTTGTGAGTGGTGGGGCACATCTGAACCATGCAGATTATCCCTATCCAGCATTCCAGAGCTCAAGGAGTGTTTGGACAATGCTCTCAGGCACATGGTGTGATTCTGGGGGTATCCTGTGCAGGGCCAGGAGTTGAACTCAGCAATCCTTGTGGATCCCTTCCCACTCATGGTTATTCTATGATTCCGTGCTGCTGCTGGATCCAATCCTGCAAGAACGTATCCAGATACTCCACATCCCAAATTCCACTTCATTTCGAGCACCTAAGAAGCCCAGAAATGTGTTTAAAGCTCGTGGGCGCCAGGAGGGACCTGTCCTCAGGGACAGCTTCTTGCAGCAAAAGGAGCCAATTAACGACTAAATATTCAACAGCTTCCCAAACCTGCCCTGAGTCTCTAAAATCGAGCTCACCCCACACTTATCCTGAGTGCTGAGATGAATTCCAGCTCCTGCAGTGGCACCCAGACAGAAGGGAGAGTTTCTGATGGCTGTGCTGGGGCTGTTAAGTGCTGCCACTTTATTGTCCTTGCGGGGGGAGCAGTTTAACAAGGCTGCTACCAACAAACAGCACAATATTTCCAGGCGTCTCTTCTGCAAGTCACGGTCAAGAGGAAAATAATTTCCATATGCTGGCCTTGTGTCTTGATTTTTATAGGGGTCAGAGAGATATTTATTCTCCAGAGTGATGCTTAGTTTTCCTAAAAAAAAAAAAAAGTCATGCTCCATATTCTTTTAAAACCTCAGAGTAAACCAAGAATTGGGTTTTTAAGTAAAAATCAGGACAAATTTATATTTATTTATTTTAAAATACCCTCTATAGCTTTGCAGTAAATGGTTAGAGCACAATGCAATCCTCCTCCATACACGAAGCATCTTTTTAATATGCCCTATCATGAAATTAATTGGACATTAAATAGCAGGAGAAAGACATATAATAAAACCTGCAGTTATCACAGTTCCCAGTGTGACAATACCCAAAGGTTTGAAGGTTTAGTTAAGCTCCGAAAGTTTAAATACTTTTCCAAACCTCGTTGGGTTAGAAGCGAGCAGGCTTCCTCGTCAGGATTCCCAGTATT
This sequence comes from Eulacestoma nigropectus, assembly GCA_013397775.1. NCBI lineage: Eukaryota > Metazoa > Chordata > Aves > Passeriformes > Eulacestoma > Eulacestoma nigropectus. The sequence continues at coordinate 495,472 of VZTE01003932.1, forward strand.
CCTGGGTTTGGCCGTGGCTACGCAGACTGTCAGAAAAGCCTTTGTTACAAACCTCCACTAATCCCACTTGTGTCAAAAATGAGGAAATGCAGTGCTCGTGCACCAGCAGGGCAGAGAGGGAAGTTAATCATTTGGATTTTTCAGGAAAAAAAAGGGAAAAAAACGGGGTTTGGAATTATTCCTATCCAAAATGTCCCCTGTCCTGATTAGACTTCAGAAGAAAAAGATTAAGAAATCGTATTTGAGAAACTGGGAAAGCTCTGTCCAAAGCTTAGGCATGCCAGCTGTGACTGAGGACTTGAAAATCTTGAGCAGAAAGTGTCTTTTTCTGCAAGAATCAAAGCTTCTTAAGTTCATCTCCTTTTTTTTTTTTTTTTAAGGCTCTTTGGACAGCTCTAATTGGGTTCTTGTGTGTGCAAAACAAGGGAGCCCAGAGTGTAACAGGAGGCTGAAATTATACCAGAGGCCTCTTGGAAATTAAAGCTGCAAGCCCTCATTTCCTTGCAGAATCCATGTCCTGGCTGTCTTGTGACTTCCAGAAACCCAGGCTGCCTCCCATCCTGCTGTGGTGTGCTGGATGTGCTCGGTGTGTTGGGAGCTCACCCATCCAGGATGGCTGGAGAGCAAATTCCAGCACACAGAAAAGACTGATCACCAAAAGCTCTGCAGTACCCAGAGCACTTCTCCAAAAAGTAAAAAATCCCACAGGAAAATGCTTTGTTAAAAAAAAAACCAAACAAAAAAAAAAAAAAAAAAACAAACAAAAAAACCCCAAACTAACTAACCCTTATTTTATTTTATTTTTATCAAACCCTAGATTTTTAAAAACAGGTGGATGCTTAAAATAGTTGCAAACCTAATCTGCCCTGAAAAAAGATCTTCACAGAGAAAAAAAAACCCTCAGTTTTTGTATTATTCTTTGGAGGTTTTGCATCTGGGTCTTCCTAACATTTCCAAAGTTTCCTGAGACCAGGCTGGGAGCAAAACCTTTCCTTGGAGACCACTGCAGTTGTGCAACAATATGGCTCTTCCCTGGCTTTATTTTTGACTTCCTGGGAGAATTAAACAGATTGAAATGTACTGAGTTTGGGAGTGAAGGAAGAAATGTCTTAATTAACTGCCCGGAGAGCCCAATTCCAAGCTGGATTGGCATCCAGTGTCATCTCCAACGGGCCTTCCCTGGTCCAGAGGCAAACAAAAGGTGTTGCAAAGGTACAAAAACTTTTTCAGATCCCATTTTTGAGCGCTGCTAGAGAGTGGCGTCATCAAATTTCTCTTTTCTTGCATTTCAGGAGATTGTTGTGGATTTGTGTCCCCCTCGGAACAGACATCTGAGGATAACGTTGAATTTTCTGATGAACAGCCTGATCTAGTGGGTGACATCCCTGCCCATGGCAGGGGTTTGGAATCAGATAATCTGTAAGGTCCCTTCCAACCCAAGGCATTCTGTGATTCCGTGAAATTCCAGTGAAAACATCACATGTTGGGAAGAAGTCTGGCAAGACTGAAACCTTGGGGCTGAGCTGTGTGGCTGAATGCTAAAGACCCCCAGAATTTAAACTGGGATTTAATATCAAGCAAAAGACAAAGTCAGCAGTGGTGACAAAACCTGGAGTCCCAGACCAATAAGAAATCGTGCTTGGAAGAGTATTAAAAGTACTTTGAATGTCTGAATTCCTTCTCTGGGGAATGTACGTAATCCCAAACTGTTTCAGATCCTTTGATTCCTCCATTCTGACTTTTTCAGTGCCTTTTCCTAGACAAGAGGTGTCAGGCAAGGACCACCTCAAAAAACAGCCTGGTTCGACTCAAAGACAGGTCCCGGTGTTAAATGAAGGGGAACCTCCCATTCCAGCTGAACAAAAGGAATCGCCAAACACTTGCCAATCCAGGAGCAGAACTGAGAAGATTAATTCTAAATGCTCCTCCAGCTACTTCTTAAAACTGGTTTGGCTTGAGCCTGAAGAGGCAGCTATTTAAGCACTTGAAAGAGACTAAAGGCTCAAGTCTAATCTCGACTACTCAAACGCAGATCACCAGGTATCTCAAAAAATCCATGATTGGACTTGCACGTGCATGCCCAGGAGTACATTTTCCAAGACACACAGAGATGCAAACCCACGGATTAGAGATTAGAAATGAGCTGCCACTGTTGAACTCAAATTTATGTGTTTTCTTTTTCTTTTTTTTTTTTTTTTTTTTTTTTCTTCCCTTCCACAAGTATTTANTTTTTTTTTTTTTTTTATCCTGACCTTCCAGAAGAGTTTAATTGTTAGATTTCAGTGTTGTGGAAGATACTGAATTTCAAAATGTTTGGCGGATCCCACGCATGTTAATTTTTAAAAATAACTCTTTCGTTTGTTATTGCAATGGATTGATTTTTCTTTGGCTCTACAAATACATGTTGGAGCGTAGGAATTTAAAGCACTTGTGGGATCTTTCAGGACTGTGCTGGAAAATTTAACCAGCATTCATGAGGAAAGGTGGGAAAGGTGGATGTCTGTGAGCTGAGGGCAGTTCCTCCACATCTCCAACAGTCCTCATGTCCCCTCACCACTGATCCACGCAAAGTTAAAATGGAACCTCGGTCTGGTTAATACCAGACTCGAGTTTTGGGTCATCTGGAGATAAAAAGGAGCTTTTCCACCTCAGGTTGATGAATGGACTTTGCTGTTTAGGAACTCTAAGCACACTCGTCTCCCTCAAGTCATCAGCAAGGTCCATATAAAACTTGCAGAACGCCCAGGAAAATCCCATTTTGCCAGTTCTTGTGCTACTCCACCATGTAAAGAGAAGTTCACCCACAGGTGGAATCCATTCTTCCCCCGGTGCATCTAAAAACACCCCAACTTCCCGGAGCCCTACGGAGCCTGGACCCCCTTTGGTCAGCACCAGCTTCCCTCTGGCAGGGCTGGGGTGTGCCTTGCCAAGCACTGACAACACAAACCCTCCTGGCTCGTGTCCCATCCCTCTGCAAGGGCTGGGCAGGAGGGGATGCTCGCCCCTGACTGGTGCCACCTGTGCCCAGCCCCTCACAGCACGAGCTGGCACAGCCTCCCCTCCCACAGCCTTGGAAAGGGCGGCCACGGGAAGAGTGGGAATCCTGGAAAACCAGCCGGAGCAAGTCCTGCTCTGGATAGGCTTGAAAAAGGCAGGGGTCAGGAATTTGTCACCCAGGCAAAAAGGTGATTTTCAAGGAGAGGATTGCTAGGAATGAACCTGGTTTCTCCAGCTTTGAGTGCAGCAATCACACATGGGTGAACTCTGCACTCCTTCAGGTGCAAAGTCAAAGACAAAATCCCCGTTTATTGCGCAGTGTGAATTCCCTAAATACCCCCACAGAACAGGATATAACATCATGGGAACAGGAAAGATGTTCCCCACAGTGTCTCCCTATCACCTGGAGCAGTGCAGACATTGCCCATTATGGGAACAGGCGAACAATACCCTGTAAGGTCACAAACTCCAATCTTCACTTCTCACAGCTCCAGCTTTGTCCACAAGCCACAAACCTCTCTCCGCCCATCCCCGGTGACCTGGATACAGTCCCAGGGTCACCTCCGGGCCCAGGAAAGAGGCTGTGCCTCCGGCCTTCTGGGCTCATCTCTCTGTCACCACACAGTGTAACCCAACATTTGAGCACATTCCTTCTCCAGTGGGAATAATATCCATGGTTCAACACATCCCGACTTATGCTGATTTGGATTCCTCAAGTGAGGCTGGGAAGGGAAAAAAAGACAATTTCAACCAAAATGCTGCTTTTTCTCGCCTGTCCCCTCCTCACACAAATAAAGGACAAGAGCAGAAAATCAGTTCTGTCACTACCTTGATAGAGAGGTGCTAAAATCTTTTGTAGTCAGGTCGTAGTGTGACCATTAGATACTGAAACTGTACAAATATTGCCTGCACACACAAATTCCCTTTGTTTAGCAGCTACCATGGAGTGGGTGCATCCCAGAAAACACCACGGAAGTCAAGATTTTCATGCTTCAAAGGTATAAAAGACGTGACTGTCCTGACCAAGAAGCAGGAATGGAACAAATAAAAGGGGAAAGAAGAGCAGATGTTGCAGCCCCAGGATCGTGGGCTTTTTCCCAGCATTATTTCTTCACTTGGGGTGGGGGTTGGTTGCCTGTTGCTTGTGCCTCACTGTTTGCTTGTCTTTAACCTGGTTTCCAAGTGAAATGAGGCTTAAACAATTCCACACTCCGTAGAACCATCTGTCAGTCTGTCAGTCCTCCCAGGAACCTTTCCAACCTGTTGGATAATTTCAACCAAATTCCACAGAAGAAATCAAACTGCTGGGATTTCTTCCTGCAGAGCTGGATTTTCTGTAGGACGAGCAAACCTCTTGGAGATACTCTAAATAGCACAAGTGCCTTTTCACTCCCTCCACAGGCTGGCACCAGTTGGGCTGAGGACAGTAGGAATCCATAGTCTAAATGGGAAGACAAATTCCTCTGTGCTTCCTATCCCTAAGCTCAGTGTCTCATGTGTGATGTCAAAACAAATTCACAGAGAACTATCCTGGCTGAATAATTTATTGTTTTGCCAACTTAGGTCAATGCTTTGTCCATTTACATAACAAAGACATTTCTGGTAGCATCCTGCCCATGAGCCCAGGTAGGCAGTAGGTTTATCAGGAGTTTGGGAAGTGCACACCATTCCCTTCTCTGAGGGAAGGGTAACCTCCTGAATTTTTTCAGGACAGGAGACAATTCATTTGTTGGTCCTCTTAAAAGCCTCAGATGATGCCAAGCTGAACATTTTGCAGAAGATTTCTGGATTTTTGTGTTGGTTTCTACAGGAGATAATTCATTTGTTGGTCCTCTTAAAAGCCTCAGATGATGCCAAGCTGAACATTTTGTGGAAGATTTCTGGATTCTTGTGTTGGTTTCTTGCTTGATGCAACCCATTATTTCCAAAAACCTTTCTGTTATCCAGAATTCTGGGCTTATCAACAACATTCTCATCTGATAAGTACTTTGCAAAGCTGACCCAGACAGAGAATTACTCAATTTCTGGGATGAATTTGGAAGAAGATCTTCCATCCTGCTATGACTTTGGAGTCTGGGGTTTTAAAGAAAAAGTTGATTTATTTCCTTGTCCAGTCCCCTTTGCCAGTGATACTGTGAGTACTGGGAGAATTTGCTTTTACTCCTGTACGTGATGTTTCCCACATCTTTGAATATTCCATTTACTGGACAGGAGTGACCAGAGTTTTCCCAACATTCTTTGCCAAGGGCTTGCTTTCCATACCTAGAAAGATGTGGCATCATGTTTGGCTAAAAAAGGGTGTGTCAAAAGCAGCTGCATGGAAAACTCGTGGGAATATGGCGACTGGGGACTGAAAATCCCAGCGAGCAGCTGAGGGCAAAAAGTTGAGGCAGTTTGGGAACGCAACCAAAAGGGAGGGATTTCTGAAATCCCCAGAGCAGAGATCCCTCCCAGTACCCACAGCTTCTATTTGAACTTGGAACTCAAATTCCAGTGCTCCTCTCCACCTCTCTCACCCCCTTAAGGGTAACATGAAAATTTGAGACAAACTCTTGCTGCAGAGAGAGAAAACTTCAGGTCAATGTCCAATTCCTGCCATCTTTCGGGGCGTTCTGAACAGCTTGGACTCCTCCTTCTCCATCCCCTCCTCTCTTCCTGTCTTTCTTCCTCATTTAGATCCAGAGAGCTGAGTGAGGACAAGCAGCACCACGAAACTGGAGGGTCTCCCACGCCCCCAGCACCAGCAAACGTGGCTGTGCCTCGGTGATTTATTGCAGCCTCAGAGTCATGTCGGCATCGTTAGGGGGGTTGTAACTATTTAAAACCCCCATTTTCATATGGCTTGTCCATAAAAACTCACTCCAGGATGGAGATATTCCCAGCAAAGCAATAGCTTACGTGAGTGAGGGGGGAAAAAAAAAACCTCACAATGTTTTCAGAGCTTTTGTGTCATTCTGCCGGAGGTTTTTTGATTCGTCCATTTTGGCTCTCGTGTTTTGCCATAAGGGTTGCATAAAAAGGGATTTCAATAATTTTAAAAAACGTATCAGGTAAATATCAGAAGGAAAGTCGCATTTAAACATATATTTATTAATAATAAGATTGTTCCAAAATTTTAAGAGTGGAGAACCTTTTCTGATTGTGTCTCTGTAAATTTGCATTTTGCCTTGTGTTTCAAAGGAAGCAGCAGAGCTCAAATTCCGAGTTGACTGAAATCTGTATAAAACCCTAAGTAAGTGCTTTTCCAAGGATATTTCTCTGCATTATGCTCCAGTTTGACCTGGGAATGGTCTTCAAAATCCAGAGCCCCACTCTAGTCTGATAGATAATGCCATAGGGCTACATTAGTCCTCAGGCTCTGAGAAAGATGTAGCATTCCATCTGTTTCCTGAATTATCCAAGAGCCAGATGAAATTCAGCCCTTTGTGGCCTCTCTTCTCTAGTGGGGATAATAGGCATGGTTCAATACATCCTGGTTTATGCTGATTCAGATTCCCTGAGTGAGGCTGGGAAGGGGAAAAAAAGACAATTTCAACCCAAATGCTGCTTTTTCTCACCTGTTCCCTCCTCCCCCAGAATAAATGACGCTGGTAGGAAATCAGTTCTGTCACTTCCTTGCTAGAGAGGTGCTAAAATCCTTCACAGACAGGTCATAGTTTGATCATTCGATAAGTAAAATTATATAAATATAGCCTGCATACCCAAATTCTGGGGTATTATCTGGTCTCCCTTCTACTCCTAATGCCACACTACTCACATCACCCACATCATCGAAGTTATTGGAATAAAAGTGGGTAATTTTTATAAATAATTAACAAGTTCTGAATGCCTTGTGAATAATACATCGATAATATCATTTGTCCACGATAGACTGCTTAGCATCTGCGTTAAAGGAGCCCCAAATTTGGATCTGAAAACTGGTCCCTTCTCATCTCTCCAGGTTCTGTCTCATGAGAAGAGATCTCGGGCAGTTCCTCTGCCAGAAAAGCATCCGAAACCACCAGGGTTTGAGCAAAAAGCCAATAGAAGAGCTAGCTTAAAAAAAAAAAAATTCCTAAATAAAATGTTTTTTAAATAAAAAGACATGGATTAGAAGAAGGGACTCACTTTTGATCAGTTATCTGTCCATAAAGAGGTAAAATGGAGTGGTTCACTCACCTGTTCCGCCAGCCACCACTTCCAGTGGCTTTGTCACATTCACAACTTTTACAGGTATGGTTTAAATCAAAATTAGAATATTCCTACCTGTCTGGTTGATTTTATGCAAGATTTATCATCCCTTGGAGGGGCACTGCCAAGCCCATGGTTTGGAACAAGATCCCCTCTCTAAAATGGGTGTCACATCAGGGGGGATCTGCTCCTTACAAGTGCTTTTTGTAGCACGTGTGATTGTGAAGAGAAAAAAAAAAGGACACTTAAAATCCAGGTGGTTCAAACTAACAAGACAAATCTCACCCTGACATGTTTTGTTTATAAACAAAACATAACAGGTTTATATATACATGTTATAAAACATGTTTATATATATCTTCCTAGAAGAAAGGAGCAAGTTTGATATTTACTGGGATAACAACGATATTTGCTGTGACAGAAAACAAAAATACAAATCAGTTTTCCTGGCAGAAACCAGTCCAAAACTGACAGGACTGAGGAAAATAATCCAACTCTGGTTTTGCTCACTTTGGAGTCTGCAAATGATACAGGTCCCTGTCAGGGGGACAGTGCTGTGCAAAATGGATTATGGATGTGACATAAACCTGGGATCATCATCTGACCTTTCTGGTCTACATTCCAGTACTGAAGGGGCTCCAAGAGAGCTGGAGAGGGAATTTTGACGAGGACCTGGAGTGACAGGACAAGGGAGAATGACTTGAAGCTGAAAAAGAGTAGATTTAGACTGGGTAATGGGAAGGAATTCTTCCCCTTGAGGATGATGAGGCCCTGGCACAGGGTGCCCAGAGAAGCTGTGGCTGCCCCTGGATCCCTGGAAATGTCCAAGGCCAGGCTGGACGGGGCTTGGAGCAGCCTGGGACAGTGGAAGGTGTCCCTGCCCGTGGCCTTTAAGGTCTCTTCCAACCCAAACCCTTCCATGATTCCATAATTCCGTGTCGCCTGCCTTCCTGGTGTCCGTTTGATGCCCACCTGGGTGTCTCCACTGGAAATATTTCCTTTGTCTTGTCTCTTTCCAATCCTCCATCCTGAGGGGAAGCTGTGACAAAGTGCAGGAGTTCTCTTGCATTTTGGGGAGTTTTGCGAAAGATGAAGTCGAAAATCGTGATTTTTCTGCACTCGGGGAAGACAGAGAGCTGGGGAGGAAAGCCTTCCCTGCTGCCCCAGCTTGGGAACCAGGCAGCCCAGGGAGCCTGCTGATGATCAGGGAGGTGGAGAAAAAGTTGGATGTGAACTCCTGAGTGCTGAACACTTATTCAGTACCTTGTAGTAAGGTTTGCAAAGAAAGGGAAAATTATTTGGGTGCTTTGCCCGTGGCTGGCAGGGTGATCCCTTTAGCACTGCCCTGAGATCACCGAGTTCCTGTCCTGGGGAAGACTTAATTCTCTACTTTGCCCATTTTCCCCCTGACAAGGACACTCAGGAGAGCAAAGGCAAATCAGGGAATGATGTCAAGTCACTGTAAATAAATAAAACTGTATTAAACTTCTCCCACTGAGGGGTGAATGCTTTTCATGGCCAGTTTAAAACTTCAGACAAGATTTTACCCTTTTATTGGTTCCTGTTTTTCTCACCCTTGTTCCCCACACCTGGGCAGGTGGGTGAGGACAGGGGGTTTGTAGTGTGGTCAGAGAGCTGGAAAAACTGGAGAGCTGGAAAAACCGGAGCCTTTGCCTCAGAGTTTGCTGCAGGAGACACAAATCCCAGAGACCAGTGGCCTGAGGGAAAAACGAGCCCAGAGATCTGAAACTCAGACCAGTCCAGGTTTTGTCGTTATTGAAAGAGCCTTATTTGTTCTTGTTTTGCCAAATACCTCTAGAAGCAATGTATTTACACATCTCACGGAAAGGCAAAACAAGTGGCCACACTTGGGTAAACCATTTCTGAAAATGGCAAACAGCTTTTGAAAATGAAAGAACCAGCCCATACTGGAGGAAAGGAAAAAAAAATAAATTAATTTTTCAAATGTTCCCGTAAAGGGCCTTTATTCTCGTGCTTCATCTCTCTGAAAAGCAGAGCGCTGTTCAGTGGAGTTACCTTAAAAAGTAGAACACACACACACAGGCACACACACAAACAAAAAAACATCTCCCTTTTGTTCTTATCAGGGGATGTGCTGTTATAATATATAGGTTTTGATAAGATGCATGAACTGAGCCTCTAGAAACAGGTATAATGTCGCTTTCATCTTAAATATGACAAAATGCTGATGTCCTATATCCCCTAAAAAATGTGAATCAAGGCCTGCAGAGAGTAGAACGCTGTTGTAAGTAATGCAAAAGACACCCTCTTGAAAGTGTTTCTTCCAGCAAAATGGAACAACCAAAGTAGCCTCTGTCACCCACGCCGAGGCAGCAGCTTTTTGCTGCACTTTGGCACAAGTCCACTTTTATTAGAGTTGTTGACTTTCAGGCTCCCCCTCATCTACCCCCCACCTCTCTTTTCCCACCCCCACGCCCCGCTTTTTTTTCCTTTTTCCCC
>VZTE01003932.1:507655-573282 GCA_013397775.1 Eulacestoma nigropectus
AACGTGAGTGTAAAGGTTCTGTCCAAGCCCCTGCTTTTCATCTGGTTTATCTAAACCTGAGTTTTACCCGCACGTTACCTGATCAACTAAGCCGAGCCTGGTGCTGCCGCAGAACGAGCGAGTCAGACGCGCTCAAGCTGAAGGGAAAACAATTCAAAAGTTTAAGGATTATTCTTTATTCAGACCGTGATCCCTCAGCAAAAAATGTCTCAGGGATGTGTGTTTATCTTGGTCTGGGCCCACTTTAGCAGTTTTTACCCTTTGGCTTCACCTCAAGCAAAACAATATCAAGTGAGCCAAAAGTGATGATAAACACACACACTCACACACAGAGCTCTGAAGTTTCTCCTTCCCGAGCAGGGAAAAGGCTCCACCAGCATCGTGCTGGAGTTCCTCTCATTCCCAGCACTGCCGAGTGACAGCTTTATTGTTAAATAAAACAAATTAATTGCCCCAACTGTCTTAACTAGTTGCTAGAAATGAAATTCTTCACTTGTTTAGCTGCCAAAAATAATGACAGAAATATAAACATGTTACAAAACCGAGGGTTTCTCAGGAAAGCTAAATATAATGGGTCTAATTTTGCCCTGGGCAGATGCACTGGGGCACTTCCCAGTGACTTCTGAGGGAATTTCATGAGTGTTTTTAAAGGAGAGTATATCCCCCACACTTGACATATCAAGTGCACATCCCTCTCTCGTTGTTATTTTCACTCGTTCTTTTCTCCTGTGTACGAGTGCCTTTGTGCCTTTCTCTTTGCACAAAGACTATGATCATAATGATTTTAAAATTTGCTGGTGTTCCTTACAAGGCTTGTGTCTCCCTGAAAGGATTTCCTGCAAGCCTTAGAAGGAGAAAAGCCATTTTAAGTGCGCTCAGTGGAGATGAATGTTTTGAAAAGCTTGGCTGATTTCTTGGCATTCAGGAAATCCAGATGCCCCTGCCCTCGCACAGGCAAACACTCACACGTTTGCTGGCAAATGGGCAGAATTTGGGAGCCTCTGGAGTTAGGGAAAAGGTACAGGGAACATCCCGATGAGGTAAAAGGAGAAATAATTTAATTGTCTAACTCCTTCTGTGCTCGAGAATATCAGACAGATGGGGAGGATAAAACAAGGAGCTCAATAATTAATTTTCATGTTCCTCACTAGTGGGACCTCTTTAATCCCTGTTCCTGTGATTATAGAGAAAGGTTGGATTCTGAAGTTTCACTCATTAGCTACGTGTTGTATGAAAATACCTGTATTTTCAAAAGGAATAGTGACAAGAATGAAAAATTTCCGCTATTAGAAATATCTTGGTGTCAGGGACTTTTGTGAAAGAACAAAAACTCTCTGATTCCCTCAGATAAATAATGAAACAGATGGTTGTTGGGGGGTTAAAGGTCAAACCTTCCCTGTTGACTAAAACACAAGGTTGACTTAAAAGATTTCCCAAAGTTATTCAAGATGCAGCACATCAGCCTGTGTCTCCTGCCTCCTAATGAAATGGTGGGAGCTTCCTTCAAAACACAGGGCCATTGCAGGGGCTCCTTGCAGGAATTCCAGCACCCATTCCAGCTCCAAACTGAGCTCCTGCAAACTGCATCTCTAATAAAGGATATCGGTGAATAATCAGGTGAACTTGTCCAGGGATATAGGTTAGGAAAAGGCCAAATATTAACATTTAATCCATTTTCCTAAGCAAACCGCTCGCTTCTCACCCGAAACAGGAGTTGATAAAGTCCCCACGGAAATCCGGGAAGTTCTCAGAAAATTATCAATAACGCAACTTGGAAAAACGGGAAGAAAACAAACAAACGCTGTGTGTAGGGTTGAGCCTCTGCATTCATTAGCAGGATCCTGTTAAAGGAGACCAGGGCATTCTTAAAGCAGCCCAACTAAAGAGACAGATGCTGGAACTCGGATGATTCGACACGATTTGAGCGCAAATTGTCCAATCACTCAAACCCACAAACACTTCAAGGTAATTTTGGTAAATCCCTATTGTGATCTAATTTCTTATTAAGGAGAATAAAGCCGGCTGCCATTGTAATTCATCAGCCCCTTGCACTGCAGAGCGACGGCTGGAGTTCATTTCATGCTTTTCACTGCAAAAAATAGACTTCAGTTTCTGGAATTACCAACGACAACCTTTGACTAAATATCTACATTTTTTTTTTTATTTTTTTATTTTGATAAATAGAATTTTAAGCTAGAAAAAAAAGTTGCAGCTGAAATCTGAGGAGACCATTGAGATCAGAGTTGATTTAAGGACCAAATCCATGAGCCTTATGGAGGAGCTTTCAAGGTTCAGAGCAGAGGACACGTTTGGCTTCTTGAAAGGGCATCTCTGTGGTGCAGAGCAGTGAGGTGTCACATTAAATGTGCCCTGTCTGCACTATTGCTGCCTTCCTAAACACAATCAAACATTCCTTCCTCATCCAGAGCTCCATCCGGCTCTCACAGCCCTCCCCAGCCCACCTCTGCAGGCTCTCGCACCTTGAGAAGTGCCTGGAGGGGTTGTTCCCACAACAAGGGGAAGCTGTGGGCATTCGGTGTGCAGGATCCTGCAGGGTGGAAAAGAGACGGTGTGGGAAAGTCTTTTTATCCTGTGGGAAATGTTATAATTCCCATGGAAATTTTCTGTCATGTTGAAAGGCAGCCTTCAGAAACCCGAAAGAAAAATCAGCCTGATTTCCTAGAAAAATCAGTCTGAGGGCCAAGAAGTGTTTTAGGGTCAAGTGCCTCCTCCGAGCTGGACAAAGCAGATCCTCATGTGCAACTCCCCCATTTCCTCCCAGGACTCTCCTTGCATCAAAGCTACTCTCTCCAGGCATTATACAGCAGGACAAAGTTCTCCATCCCTGGAAGCGCTTGAGGCCAGGTTGGATGAGGCTTGGAACACCTCAGGTGTCCCTGCCCATGGAACTGGGTGATCTTTAAGATCCTTTCCAACCCAGGCCATTCTGTGGTGATTCTGCGAAGACCAGCGTGGAAGGCGCCTTGTGTGAGGGCATCCATGCGAGCCCACGAGCGTGCAAGCACATTTCCTCCTGCTTGCCCACCTTCCCTCCCCGCGTCCCCGTTCCGCGTCCCCGCCATCCTCTCGCCGCCGCCACCGACGTTACAAACGGCCCCGCTCGCAGCAGCAGCCACGGGGATGCAATAAGTAAGACAAATAACAACCTCTTATGTGGTAATTTACAAATAAAAGTCCATTTTCCTTTCAAGGAGGAGCACAGCCGTGTGTGTGTGTGTGTGTGTGTGTGAGCAGAGAGGGAATTCCGCGTCTCCGCTGCCACAGGGACGAGGGACGCGCAGCCATAAGTCGACCTGATTTTTTTTTTTTTTTTCCCAAATACAAAATGACCTGTTACAGCATCCCAGGGAGAATATGAATTAGCCCAGGTCAATAGGAGGTCAAATAGACAGGGTGCTAAAATCCCTTTACTACTTTGTAGTATCTTATGCTAATTCAGTTCCCTTCTCTGTGATAAACAAAGCCAGTTGAAAGTAGATAGCATCACACAGTGATGGGTCCCAAAGCTACAATTTAATACAAATCTAGTAATTCCATTATACAACACATCCAGTTCATTTAGAGGCAACGAATACTTAAGAAGGTCCAGGATTGAAGTGCCTCAGCTGATACCTTAAAAATATAAATAATCCAGTAAAATTTCATTTGTCACATAAACCTAATGGGTGCGTGTGATGGAAATGCTGTCTGTCCTTTAAAACATTTCTTAAACGCAATTCATAGTTCCTAAGTCCTTTTACACCAATATTGCAGGGGTTTAGGCACATAATCAGCAGATTCAAAATTTAAAAAAAAACCAAAACAAAACCAAAAAAATCCTCACTGTTTTCTCTTTGCAAAAGGTGATATTATAAGAGTCTAATGAGAATTGCTGAATTAATAAAGCTGAACCCCTCCCGGTGTTTTACAGGTGATGCTTTTCACCTTGGAAGGGTTTTGCAGGAGGACGCTGCCACCTCGCAGCACCTGTGGGGCAGAGGAGAGTCGTGAGCCAGGAGCAGCAGGACGCTCTTGGGAAGCGCCTCCGTGTCCCAGATTTTAACAGGGATGCGGAGTCCGAGCTTGAGGAAGAGCCTCCCGGGTCAGTGCTTTGCAGGTGATCGAGAGCAGCCGAGGTGAAACTGCTCTGCAAAGTGTCGGGATTGTTATGGAAATGCCTAAAATCAGATAGGAGAGCCACACATCTCTAAAGAGACAATTAGAAAGCAGTTCCTGGGAAATAAAGAGCTGAAGACTCAGTGCTGCTGGCCTATTTGTTTTCCAAGAGAGCACTTAGGGCAGGGAAATGAACGGAAAGTGAGGAGGTGATTCAATCTGAGGCCTCTAAAGTAGGTGCCTAAATTAGGGACGTGAACTTCCCAAAGCCTGACAAGGATATTCCCGTGAAGGGAGACTGGGTCCTCTTCCATTTCCCCACGTGCTTTATCAGGCCACAAAGAGGATTTATCCTCGCTGCTGGTTGTTTCTATCACTTTTAGCAACTTCTGTCCGCGTCTGGGTATAAAATTTCGTATCTTCCAGAGTTTTGTTTTGGATTCCAGGTTTTAGACTGGCTCTCCAGGCAGACACCTTGCAGCTGAGATCAGGGCACAGCTGGGAGAACAGCAACTCGTCCAACAGCAACAGAGCTCCTCTCCCTGCTTATTTGCAGGTTTGGGGGATTCACCTGTGGCTTGTTACGAGCTGGGAGATAATTAAGAGGATCTTGGAGGGTCTGGATTTCTCCGGGCTGTTCTCCTTGGAGATGCAGCATTCCAGCCCTTTTCGCTCCCCTCCAAGGAAGGGGACAGCGAGGTTTGGTCAGTGCTGGTGTGGCCAGCTCTGAGTTAGGGAGCAGCTTCGGCCCTGGGAGCAGGAAATCCTCTGGCTGTCCCTGGGAAAGGTAAATACAGGTGGGGACTGGACAGCAGCACCCTGGGAGGAGGAGGAGGAGAGTCCCGAGAAGCGTTTTGCAACTTGGAAGGAAATTTGCTGCTGCCGAATGGAGTTTTTTGCTGTCTACGTGACATCCTCTTTCCAGGTGAGTGCCAGTGACCTTTTCACACGTCCTCGCTGAACTCACGTCCTGTTCTCCAGCCCTCTTTGTACGAGACCTGCGGAGTCAATAGATCCGTCGTGTCAGATGCCAGCTGGGTTTTTATTAAGTACATCATCATTTGGGCAAGGTGGAGGGGCAATAACACTTTTTTGTAATGCTCTCAAAGCTCTGCTGTGATTAATAGTTTTTAGAAAGTCTTGCTAAAGCCACATTAATGCGAAAGTTGTAAACTTTTGTTTTTCTTTCATGCTGCAAATGAAACAATCAATGCTCAGGTGAATGAAGCTGGATTGATGTCACCTGGAGCTAGAAAGGAATTGTTTAATCTGTCAGATATTTTCTTTTTTTTTTTTGGTGGCAGTGCACTCTGTTTGCAGCCAAAATTTAATGGTAGAACTCCTGAGTTAGGTTATAAACTGTGTTTCTGATTTTGGGCAAAAGAATGTGTTTCCTTCAAGAAAAGCAATTTTTAAAATTAGAAATTAAATTCTTCTTTTAATAGAGCTCCACTGTATTTTAATAGTGCTTCACATACATAATTCTTGCTTTTCTCTATGGCCTTAAAGGAAATACAGTTCAGTCCTAAATACCTAAAAGTTTTAAAGACAAATTAAGAAAATTTCAGCATCGCATGTTCGCTCCTCTCAAAAGTTCCTTCATCCAGCCAAAGAGAAGTTCATTTTATGATTTCTCTGCAGTTTTATGGGCTTTCCCCTCTGTGCAATATTCCAAGTACTCAGAGTTCACCACTGCTCCTTACTTTACTCTCAGTTCTTGTTGCATCACCAAAAAAATCCTAGGAGGTTCTGACTGGAAAGATGCTGAGGATAAAATGCTGCCCAAATGAAACTGATCCCTTCAAATCTGACTTGAAATCTTGTTTTCTTTTTCTAAGCTACTTTGTATTTGAAGGAGGTTTAGGCTGTGGTGCAGGAGCAACCAGGTTGTTACAACTGGGCCAAATATGAACAGTTCAACAGCTGGTCTGGACTTTAATTCAATTATTGTGTTGAGCATAAACTTCAGAGTTTAGGCTTTGGAGCAATGCCGGATGAAAGAAATGATGCATTAAATAGTAGTTTCTCATTCCAGTGCCCTTTTGGGGTGAAGCTGGTCAAGCTGAATTCAACTGAACTAAATAAAGAGTAGCCGTGAGGTTTTAAAATTTTTTTTTTGTGGGATTTGGGCTTTTGTTTTTAAAATTGCAATACATTTTTGCTGTTCTGTTCCTACACACCCGGCATTTGTTTCTGCAGCTTAAACTGAGCTCACATTGGTGAGATTCAGTGAGTTCCCGCCCCGCTGAAGTCTGTGGGAAGAACAAGCCATTTCTTTCCCTGCACGGTGATGATCTTGCATGGCAAGATGCTTCTCAGAGTATGAAACCAGCCAAAACTTCACATCTCGTTCCACCAAGCTCTGTGCAGTCTGTCCCCAGGCACCCACGGACTCAGCAGCTGTGGGGGAAAATAACAGGGAGCACACAGTGCTGTAAGGCTGCTCTCAAAGCTCGGCCTTTCCTTAGGCTTAACTCTTCCAGGAGCAGCAGACAGCACCTGTGAGCAGCTCAACTGCAGCCTGATCTTTGCATTCAAGAAGAACTCTCTTATTATTTCTTTATATTTATGTTCAGCACTACTTCAATCTCTACACAAAATTTGTTTCTTTCAGAAATGTCTCTTTCCTTTTATTTCTTTCTCTCTCCTGACAATCTTACCCAGAAAAAGGCCAAAAAAAAAAAAAGTGCATTTATTTAAGCTTGAAATGCTGTCCTGGTCTGGAAAAACAAGGCTTCCCTGATTTCCAAGCTTTCTGCATGAGACTTTAACGAGTCACATCTGGAGGTTCTTCCCGTCATGTTACATTATGAATCTTTATGGGCAATTAACTGGTTGGGTATGAAAACACCCACACTGGTAATGGGTCAGTGGGCACATCCAGTCTCAGAACTCAGCTCAAATTGTTAAGTCTGTCTCCGAAGAAAAAGCAGAATATTTTCATTTGTCGAGGCAGTTGCAGAGCGTGGCGTAAACACAAAACTTCCTCTGATGCAGAAATATTGGCTGGTGGAAATGGTCAGTGCTCCTCCCTCCTCATCTCGAACTTTAAACAAATGGCAACAGCCAAATAACAGCTAAAAAAGTGTTTGCACTTGTTGGGGCCATAAAAGAATTGAGGTGATATAAGTTACTTGAACTGTTCTTGGTTCAGAGGTATTACTGGATTATAAAAAATACAGCCCACGTTTCCAGCTCTAGCAGGAGTTGTGCAGCCAAAAAACCTCCTCTGACCTTGAGAAGTAGGGCTGGGTCATTGCTCAAGGTTTCTGCTTCTTTCTTTTTGTTTTCCCTCCCTTTCTCCTGAAGCTTTACAAGGGAGTGTTTTTCCCTGGATATTTTCCAGGCTGATTTCTGAACCAAAGCTCGGTGTTGAGTTGTGCCAGTACCTTCAGCACTCCTGGAAGGGGCAAGGTAAACCGAGTGTGGTGTTTTCCACCTTAGGCTTATTCCTGATCTGGGATCAGAGCAGATTCAGCTGCAGGTTCCCAGTGCAGTGGCTGTTTGCATCCCCAAATTTGTGCAAATCCCAAAGAGCAGCCTCCTTGCCCTTGTCCATGTGGGAATTCCTTCTCCAAAGCCCTCTGTGGTGGTGGGAGTTGAGAAGAGAAAGAGTTTTCCATGAACATTGGTGGTGCAGAGTAGAATTTGGAACGGCCACAGCCCATCAATATAAATAAAAGTTACTTAAATGAAATCCTAATGAATTTGAGGCCTGAATTTCAACAACAAAATGATGTTTAAGATGAAATACTGTGAGCTGGAGGGCCAGGTAGCTCCTGTGCCTTGGCTCAGCTCCTCGCTGCACGTGGGAAGTGAAAGCAAACATTGTGAAACCAGCTCAGGTCTGAACTGTCTGCTCAGAAGAGTAACATCTCCAGTTTTTACATGAATTTTTAATTTTAGATGACACCTTTGACTGAGAGTGACAGTGGAGCAGATAATTTGTGTAATTACAGCAACAGTCATTGAGGAAGGAAGGGATCTCTCCAAAGCATATAAAACATGAGGTGGATTTGATAGTGGATGAACCCTGTAACCAGAGCTGCAGGAACCTTCTGGCCTGGGGAGGGTATAAACCTGGGAATGTCTTGGCTCAGCTGCTGGAACATCTCCAGATCAGCCTCTCTCTGTGCTTGGGTGAAGCAAAGTGATGCATGAAGCGGAAGAAGGGAAGTTTTAATGAGCCTAAGAAGGTTTAGCCACCCCTCTACGAGCAGAAATGCTAATGCAGCTCTGGCAGCAGGTGGGGTTCACTGCAGAAGGGTGTTTGGCGTGTGAACACAATTCCGTGCAGGGGACTGGAAGTTAGCTTTGTCGAGGAATCCTGAGCAGGAAAGCTGCATTCATTATGCACAGGACACTTAGCCTTGCTCCCTGCCCTGCTTTGCAGCCACACCATTTCCAGAAGTGCCCTTTTTAATCAGCCCCTGGGTTTTGTTTGTGGCACAAACTGTCCTGAAGCTGATAAATGTCCTTGCTGGAGCGAAGCGTTTTACGCTTGGCTCTGGAAAATGTTGCGTGTAACATGAAAACATCGGGTTTCTTACAATGAATGCACAAATATGTAGAAAAATAAGAAGTAATCAGTAGGTATTTACAAGCCAGGACTGGAGAAACACGTTTCTGAGAAGGAAAGTCCCTGCAATGGTTAGAGGGTGCTACAAGGAACAAATTCTCTCTAAATACCATGAATAAGGAAAATAATCTTGGGGACAGTAATTTGTACACGCTTGAGAACTTGGTAATGAAACTAAAAGTCTGTTTTGGATAAATAGGAAAATTTTTGCAGCTGTTTAAAAATGTAAAATCAATCGCAATTTTTTTTTTATGTTGCTTATGTGAAGATCACAGCTAATTAGCCTTAGTTAAATAAAGCACATGCTTTGAAAATTGGAGACAAGTTCCTTTGCCCTCCGAAGAATTGTCTGTTATTTACATTGTTAATATTAATATCCTGCAGCCTCTAAACTCAGAGTCGGTGTCATTGGAGACAGCCTGCAACAAACAACTCAGACCTCCAGTTAAAACACGACTCGAGATGTTTTCTCTTTTGTTTTGCCACGAGTTGAAATAACCAGTGATGAGTGGAGCCTAAAGTTCATGAGGTAAAACCCAGATTCAAGGATCACAGACTGGTTTGGGCTGGAAGGGACCTCAAAGATCACCTTGTTCCTACTGGCTGGAAAATCTGCATGGAAAATGGCAGAAAGCTCCGGAAGGAGCAAGTCCTGGAAGCAGAGATTAATACTGAGAGTTCTTGCAAATCTGCTGGAGTTTTGGGGGAGTAAAGAGCTGCTAGAATTTTACCTGGCATGAGGGAGGTGGCAGAGTGGGGTCTGTGGGTGCGGGGTTGATTTGTTGTCCTGGAGAAGTGGGATGGACGCTGTGTCCTCTGTCACCTCCCGGTCCTCAGGCTCCTTCAGGGACCAAACCAAAGCCAAGCCTTTGGAGCAGCCTGGGGGTTCAGCTCCCAAAGCATGGCTGGGTGATAACGGTGTCAGTGCAGATCAGCTGGAAAAGCATGGAAGATATTCTTGGGGGTGATGCAGAAACGAGTGGGCTTTATTAACACAGAAATGAACACTGAAGGAAGGGGGTTTGGGCGATGGGTCAGCCAACAGTCCTGGGGAAAGGCTGCAAAAATGCAGGAATTGGCATGAAAAGCTCCTTCTTATTTGTGCTTTGCTTGCACTTGGAGATTTTGGTAAAGAGCACTTTGTGAACTTGACAGTGGGTGTGAGCATGGGAAGACAGGGAAAGGGCCTCCAGGAGCTGAGGGTCTGCTGCTGGAGTCAAACCAAGGACAGGAGAGAGGCTTCTGGCTGCACGTGGCAGGCACAGAACACGTCAAAGTTGAGGATATTCACCAATGCTGAGGCCTTCTAGGTCCAGGTGTGGGCAGATGGGATGCAGGGATGCCAGCAGCCTTAAAAAATAAATAAATAAACAAAAATCCCCTCATTGGCTGCTCTATTGAACTGTCTGGACTGAAAATAAATACTGTCAGCAAACAAGTTAAATATTGGCTGATAATGTGCTATTAAAATATGAAGGCCATATAGTCCTGATCAGTTATATATAATTTTAGTGGGGTTTAGTATGTTCTACACAGGTTTGAGAGGTTTAACATTTAGGTTCCAGTTTCTAAACTCCGTAGGAGGTTTGGAAGTCCCTGTCCCATTAATTACAGTGGGAACTGAGCACCCAGATCCCCAAACTCACTTTGAAATCCTCTGCCTAAACATATCTTTCTCCTCAGAGTTCACAAGGTTGAACAGAAGCAAAGTTTCTGGGATATGGTAATTTTGTGCTGGAATAAATCTTGTATAAGTTAAAATCCCTGGAAGCTCCAAGGTAGTAGGAGTTATGTACTGGGGAATCTTTAACAAGATCACTGAAGAGATTACTGGTTCAATAAATGAAGATTTTTTTATCTGGGCTCCTTTGAGACAAGGAAGATACCAAGGGAGCAGAGAGAAGTAAATACAACCCCAGTTTGGAGGGGAGGAGGGAAAAAAAGGACTGGGAAAACCAGCCAGGATATAATAGACCAGTGCATCTGACCTTGGTGCTAGGCAGAGCTCTAGAAACATTAATAAAGGATGAGATCACAAAACATCTGGAGAAATAAACCAGTCAGCATGGTTTCATAAAGGGTAAATCCTGTCTGACAAATCAGGGGATTTTTTTTTAGGGAGCTGATGTGGAAAGCAGGCATGGGTGAGAATTTGGGCTTAATTCTGGTTTTTTTGGGCTCAGGGCGCTCATCTGAAAGGATTGTTCACGTAAATGGGCTGTGGGTTGGAGTGATGTTGGTATGAGAGGTGTAAATGGAGGCAGGAGAAATCTCCAGCTGATTTAAAAACCCTTCTTCACCAAAAGGGGCTGCCCAGGGAGGTTTGGAGCCCTCACCCCTGGAGGTGGCACTCAGAGCTCTGGGCTGGTGACAAGGTGGGCATTGGGCACAGCTTGGGCTCAGTGGGCTGGGAGGGTTTTTCTGACCTTAATCCTGTGATCCTGAGGGTTAAACTCCAGCTCTATGCGTCCTCTGGAAAATCCAGAGTGAAGGTGCTCTCCAGTGAAGTGAATAAAGCAGAGGTGATGGATTAAAGCTGCACAGAACTCCTGTGCAAGGCTGGGGAAGGGTGGAAGAAAACAATCCACCGGCTCTGCTTGAGAGAAACTGTGCATTTTTACATTTATAGCTCTAAACTGTGGGAATATTCACCAAACAGAGGCTTGGCGGAACTCTGGGTGAGAAGCAGCTGTAGAATCGATGCAGAGCAGAAGTTAAACCCACAGAAGTGTGAACTGTGGAAATAGAAGAGTTTAATCTGGCAGATTGTAAAATACTCACCCGGGTCTCTGTGCTGCCCTGCCCAAGGCAGGGACGCTCTGGCATCGAGGGCACATCCCAGGGGTTGGGAAGGGCAGGGGACAGCGGCAATGACAGAGGCACTTGAGAAGTTGCAGAGAGCCTGGGAAACCTGGAGCTGTTCTCACTTGGGGGAAAAACACGCTGTTTAAAGGATGAGCTTAATGGAAGATTTCAGGATGCTGAGGAGGAATTTGAGAGGAGGTGAAGTAGAGATAATCTCTAAGTTCACTCAGATTCTCAGGACGTGTTGATAAAACAAGTACAAAGAAAAGGAGCGGAAATAAGAACGTGGATGTGTTTGATTCAAGCAGGTGAAAAAGGAAGCAGCCTTCATTGCCATCTAAGTGTGCTGGAAAATTGGGAATAATGGAGCTGGGGGGCAGAATCAGCTGTGTCCTTTGCTAGCATAACCCATCTCTTCACTAATTACATAGTTAAAGGCCAAATAATTAATCTTAACTATCAAGACACGCAAGGAAAGGTGTGTGGTGGGTCAGAGGGCAGGAGGTACCTTCTGTGTGTAAATGAGCTACCCAGGTCACACAAGGAATAGGCAGAGCTGTACCTGAAGGTGTTTTCTTGGCTTTTAAGCTTCATCCTCTGCTGAATCTGCATCATTCCCATTTTTTAATTGGTCTCCCTCTTTGTAAATAAAATCTCCCAAGTTTGTGGTATCTGGAGGAAAACAGAATAAAACGTGAAGGGGGGGGGGGGAACTCCAACCCAAAAAACCAACCCAAACTCACCCTTTATTGTAAGAATCTGTAAATATTAAAGATTCCTGAATTCCCTTAGAGCGTGAAGCCACACTGGTGCAAGCACGACACGTGCCAGGGTCTGGGTTTGCCAGGCTCATGTAAACAGATAAAAACAAGAAGTCCATCAGTCCTGAAATGCCAGTGAGCAAAGGGATGTGTCTGTGTGCTCTGACCTACAAGGAAGCACCCAGCAGAGCTCTTACTGATTTTAGGGCTGGCCCAGAAATACTTTTGCTGTGTGCGTGACCCGCAAAGTAGCCTAATTGTAAAGCTGTAGTAGTGTACTAATTGGTGGGGAAATAAGATGAGAAAAAGGGAGGCAGCGCACGATTTTTCAGTGATGGGAGCTGCATTCGTGTTCTCTTATCCGATGTGTACTGAACTTTATGCACAAAAATAGAAATACCACTGTTGCCTCATGCTCAGTGACACTGGTGATGTGATGTGAGCCAGAACAGACAAGCACCACAGCCTCCTCTCTGCCCTAAAAAAATCACTTTTTCCATCAGATTGTAGGAGCACAGCATAAAGCCCCTCCCATTTTTCTTACTGTTATTCAAATCTACCTCCTAAACTATGCGTGTTTGGGGTGGGTGTTTTTTTTTCTCCTTATTGCAAACAGTTGGAAAATGAACATGGCTAAAATAAGACTCAGCTGGAAGCTTAAAATAAATCTCTCACCCAATGAGAAACAAGAAAATGCTTTTTAAGACTTGAACTTCTAGTCATAGGTTTGCTCACTTTGTGTACTTCTGCTCTTGGTGGGTTTGATTAGGAGTGATGGCCCTAAAATACTGGTTTTAGTACTGTTTAGTACTGGTTTTAGTATAAAATACTGTATTTCAAAGATTTAGTATTATATTTTAGTATCTGACTGCAAGTAGGAAATAAAATCTTGGGCAAACAGGGCTCTAGCACGGTGTGCTGACACTATTTGCCCAGAGAGGTTGTGGG
Organism: Eulacestoma nigropectus; assembly: GCA_013397775.1. Taxonomy (NCBI): domain Eukaryota; kingdom Metazoa; phylum Chordata; class Aves; order Passeriformes; genus Eulacestoma; species Eulacestoma nigropectus. The sequence continues at coordinate 520,865 of VZTE01003932.1, forward strand.
TTCCCCATTCCTGGGAGTGCCCAAGGCCAGGTTGGAAGGGGCTTGGAGCAGCCTGGGACAGTGGAAGGTGTCCCTGCCCATGGCAGGGGGTGGAACTGGATGATTTTTAAGGTCCATTCCAAACCACACAAGGCTGGAATTCTCTAATTCTCTTTGTAGGGCCAAGATCCAAATGTCAGAGTTTCTGACTGCTTAAGTTCCTTTCTTTTCAGAACTGCCTGCTTTGATAGTTCCCTGTCACTTGTTCCCCCTTTTCGTTAATTTTGACAGTTGTCTAATTGAACCAAACAGAAGCTATTATTTCAGCTACTTCAAGTTCCCAGCAGGAACAAAACAGGGAGTTGATAGAAGCTGGAATAACTCCAGTCTCTTCCCAGAGCATGAAGCTGTTGTGTCTATGAAACCATATTTCTTCTTTAACCTGCTTCTCATTTGTCTGCATCTTCCGCCGCTGCCTTCAGGAATGAGTCATTAATAGCTGCTCTTCAGGAAAAAAGTGAGAACTCTTTCAGTCCATAATTCACCCTCACAATTCAAGCAGGGAGTCAGTTTTGAAGCTTCTTCTACTGCATCATTCCATAACCACCAAATGGAGTAGTCGGTTTGTAAAGATAATGCCAAATTCACCGTGAGGCTGCTCAGGTCTCCCTGTAAATCCTATTCTGGTCAGGAGGGTTTCATCCCAGATCTCTACACTGGGGTCAGGTCCATGGAGCTGCTGTACAGGTATTTCCTTCCCAGTTAGGAGCTGTGCCAGTGCCTCATCCTGCTGCACGGGGTCCTGTGACCTGCCTGACCGAGCCCCGCGTGCCTCTAACCCTTCCGAACGTGCTGGAAATCAGTGCACAGCTTAAACCTGACAGGCTCTTTTCTCACTACAGATAAAAGTCTGTTGATTTGCCAACCCCGGCTGTGAAACGCTCCCGCTGCCTGCACTGTTTTCCACACAACACTTGTTTTCTTTGTAAAAGCCTTTTTTCTATTGATCTGAATTGACTGGTCCAGCAAAGCCTTGCGAGTTCGATGCAAATTGCTGCCGTGCACTTACTGGGAGCAGCAGAGCAATACAAAAGGATGTTTTGGCGTAGATTTGCAGCACTCTTATTTCAAGACATGTCTCCCTGTATCGATGTTTGGCCTGATCTTGCTTGCAGAGTATAAGCGAGCAGTCAATTAACGCATTTTTAAATGTTTTGAGGAGATGCTAAAGCTAAAATCCGAGGAAGGCACGTGTTTGGGTGGAGGAATGCTGAATCTGCGTGTTTTCCTGGACTGAGGTGGAATTGATCTCAATCTTTCAGCTGAGACAACATCAACTTCCAGAATTTTATCCTACCTGTGCATTGGGGCTGGCGGAAGCACCAGAAGGCAGGCAGAAATTGCATCTTTGTTTTAAAACTTAACTGAACTCACTGGTTTTGTGAAGTTTTTAGCCTGTTGTGCAGCTCGGTTACTTTACCAAAGTATCATAAATAGGTTTGGGGCAGGAAAAAAATCTCAATTCTGGAATGCTTTATCCACAAATAGTTTTGAATGGAGGTCCTTGTTGGGGAAAAGGGGCCCCATTTTTAGTGTGTTCAACTGGAGGTGGAATGAAGTTCTATTTGCTTGAGAAATATGGATACAGCAAGAATTTGGCAGTTCATCAGTGCTCATGTGGGTGCAGCCTCAAAAAGGGAGGGTGCAAACCACAAGAGCGGGGCCTATTGTAGGTAAACATTTGCCCTCTGGGTAGGTGGAGTATCCTCCAAAGGCGGTTGAAGTGCTGGTGATAAATAAGGTCGAGAATAAGAAGGATTTGGTGGCAGAAAGGCAGATCCCTGCATCTTCTGTCCACAAAATCTGCAGGAGTGTGCAGGTGGAGGGTCAGACTGTGGAAGATTTCCCTGCACAGCCCAAGCTCTGTCCCAGCAGCTCCCAGGCAGCCTTCCACAGAGTCATGGAATGGTTTGCGTTGGAAAGAGACCTTAGAGCCCATCCAGTGCCACCCCGGCCATGGGCAGGGACACCTCCCACTGTCCCAGGCTGCTCCAAGCCCCAATGTCCAACCTGGCCTTGGGCACTGCCAGGGATCCAGGGGCAGCCACAGCTTCTCTGGGCACCCTGTGCCAGGGCCTGCCCACCCTCCCAGGGAACAATTCCTTCCCAATATCCCATCCATCCCTGCCCTCTGGCAGTGGGAAGCCATTCCCTGTGTCCTGTCCCTCCATCCTTTGTCCAAATTCTCCCCAGCTCTCTTGGAGCCCCTGAGTAGTGGTCCCCTTTCAGCCTTCCCTGAGCACAAGCTGCAAATCCCGGTTCAGGGCTGTCAGCTGAACCATAAATCACCAGATTTGTTCCTGAGTTAAATATCTCTGAGCATGGCCTGCACATTTTCTTGGTAGGTCAATAAACTGCCTGTGGAGTCCAGCTCCAAGCTGCATCTGTGCCGATGCCAAAAGCGGGAATAACTCACGAGAGCTGCGTTGTGCTTCCTCTGGCAGACAAAGCTGAGTCACGTTTGCTCCATGTGTGAGGATCAGGGAGCGTTCCCTGTGCTGTGCAGTGGAAGGACGTGCATCAGAAATGACCAAAAGACAAATGTGAGCCAAAACCATGCTTAATCCAGTAAATATCTTTGCGTGATCCCTTTGTACACGAGCGGAAGAGCAGCCATGGCCAGAAGGACCATCATTCATGTGGAACACGTTTCCCACGCTGTGATTTACCTCTGTGAGGGGAAACAAGCCCCAAAAAGCTTTTAGTGCTTGTACACAGAAATAACAACATTACTGGTGGTGCCAGCTAGGAAATTTGGGAAGGCATCTGGGTTGCTGATGGATGAGTGACCCTCAGGTGGCCCTGGCCGCAACCAAGAGCTTCTCATTAGAAACAGAAACAAGAGCTGCTCATCTTTTCCTTTGTTTTTCGGTGGTTTTGCTTTGCTTTGTTTTGTTTTGTTTCTTCTAAAAATTGAAGCTTTGTTTCTTCTAAAAATTGAAGCTTTGGACTTAATCTTGTCGAGTCTTGTTGCTTACTTGGAAGTCAAACCCTGTCTGTCCATCTGTCCCAGGAAAATTTAGCACCAGTGGGTTTTCTGCTGGCTTCGTGTGCACATCAGGTTTTTTAGAACAATTAGACTGCACAAAGAGACAAGAATCCTTCTCTGCTCCTTCCTCCTTTCCCTGATTCCGTGTGCCAAGCTTGAGGCACCACGTGGCTTTAAGGGGGATCCTGGGAGAGGCTCCCGGTGCCTGCTGGGGAGCTGAAGAATCCAGTGCCTGCGAGAGGTTCAGGGCTGGTGGGAAGTAAAGCCTTAATGATGCTTTGCAAGCCCTCAAGAAGCAGAGCCAGGTTTCCTTCCCTGGTGATCCACAGCCCAAATCCGTCAAGGCTCCCGCATCCAACTTTAAGCACAGGAGCGGCCCCGTAGGACGAGGAGTGGGCTGCACTTAGAGAGGCAGTGTTGATTCAGGATTAAGGTGAATAGAGCTGGCTCCTCTGGGGATGTATATGATGTATATATTAGACTTTTTGAAGAACTTTTGACCTTAGCCATGCTCGTTTTGTGTTTTAAGTCATTGTGATGGCTCCCACGACGTCGCGCCTCCCGAAGCTCGCGGTCGGTGGCTGGTGTGGTTAAAGAGTGGGGGATTTGAGAGGGGCCAGGATGGCTCAAGGAAATAAATCCCACTCAATTGAGTGTGACCTGAGCCCCTTGCTCTTCCAGGGCCTTTGGAGCATCCCCATTTATAATCTTGTGCAGAAATATGAAAAAAATTGGTGACTTGGTTGCTTCTTTATGAAGGTGAATGGGGAATTTGGGGTCTGCTCTGAACCTGAGCTCTTCTCAACAGCAATATCACAGGCCTGGCACACAGAAAATAACCCTTCGGATGGAAAGTTATTCTTGAAATCCTGGCAAGTTTAGAGTTTCAGAAGCAAATTATCCCACTGAATTATTGTGGCTGAAAAGCAAGAGCAGAGGAGCAAAAAGTGGATATGTGGGGTTGTAAATTCTTCTTCTCTAGTGACTTTTGCACTTCTTCAGAACTGAACAGGGCTGGGGAGCAGAAAGGGAAAAAAAGCTGTTTACAAACTCCAAAACCATTCTGAGAGGGAAAGTGTGGTTTTTATTTAATCATAGCGTGCTAAAACTGCTTTTTTAAAAGAAATAGTGGGTAGAGGTGGGAGTGTGATATGTCTGTGCTGTCCCTGTTCCCAGCACCCTGCTCATGTGCAGGACCAGAGCAGGGACATCACGACGAGAGCACAGCCTAATGAGAGCTGAGTGACAGTGGCGCTGCCACCGAAGGACATGTGACATGCACATGAATATCAAATGAATTCATTATAATCACCACTACTTCCATGAATACCAAATGAGCTTATAATAACTGAACTCATGAAGAGTTACCATTTTGTGACTGAAAAAAAAAAAAAAAAAAAGCCTGAAAAAAACCCACAAAAAAAGCAAACAACCAAAATATGGGAAAAAATTAACCTGATTCTGTTTTGGAGAAGGGGTATTTAGAGAAAATGGTTGAAAAAGTGAAGCATTTAGAATCATACAACTGTTAGTGTTGGAAAAGACCTTTAAGACCATCAAGTCCAACTGTCCCTCAGCACTGCCAAGGCCACCACTGCCCCATGTCCCCAAGTGCCACCTCCACATGGCTTTTAAATCCCTCCAGAGGTGGAGACTACAGCATTTCCACTGGTAGATGGTGGTTTCTGTCCATTTGTTTTATTGTTTTTTCGTATATATCTCTCATTTTTGAATGCTAGGTACCAGATAATGAGGATGTAGAATTTTTTAATCGCTTACTGGAAAATCTTGATTAAAAGTAGGTTTAATAGAAATAAATATCTTTGCTGTAGAAGGGCAACTCTGATAACAGTCTAGGTGGATATAAACAAATAAGGGTTCATGTGTAGCACCTTTTAGGTGGGTCTTAATTTTCTGAAGCAGAGAAACTCTGGGTTTCAGCCAAACACCTTCTTCCACCAAAACGTCAAAAAGCAGAAATTGTGAGGTGTGTTTATTTGTGATAAATCTGCATCACAGACTGCAAACATCAGATCTGTAAGGAATAGTCTGCTGGGGCCAAATTCCTCCTTCCCTGCCCAGACAATGAAATTTGGGAGTTTCTATGCCCTCTCTGGCTGGGGGAAGCTCATTCCTCTCCTCCTGTCTGGTTCCCAGCCTGGTCTGTGCTGGTTTTCACTGAGGATAGTTGGGACTTTGCCACTGATGTTGGAACACAAGAGTTTATCTGTGTGATGGTGGGATGTGGGATCAGGGAGGGTAAATGGACTTTGACTTAGTGCCCTTTGATAGGGAAGAGAAAAGCAAACCTCCGTCGTTCCTCACCTTGCGGGAGCAGCTACTGAAATTCCAATTAAAAGCTGTAATGGGAGCTCAGGGTGGATCTGTACCATAAGACACTTCTAGGTCAGGCAGGAGGGTTGCAATAATAATAATCCCAAGAACATTTCCTTATTTAACTTTGTTTTTTATTGTGTTCAGCCCGCAGCTGATTTTTTTTTTTTTTTACCTTGTAACAGAGTCCCTAATTGAGACACATGAAGCTCATAAGAGGCTTTAGACAAGATTCAGCTAGCCACAAAAGTCATTATCTCATTTTCATTTATTAACATGATATTTCCAATGGATTAACGAGGGTTTCCCTTTTGTTGCCTCTGCTGTGGCACTAGCCCTAAAGGGGCTGCTGCGTTTCTCCATCTCAAGTGACTTCTTGCTCACATTAGATTACAGTAATGTACGTGTTCCAGGAATGACATTTATTCCACTTCTTGCATTAAAATTCCCTATTTGAAGTAGCTATAATTGCTGGAAATGGGATAAAGTGAACTTGAGTGTTGGTTTTAGCAATGAGCTGGTATCAAAATAGCTGCTGCGAGGACGGGGCTTGCAAAAATACTCTCCTTAAATTCAGGTGTCTAATCCTGTAGGACTTCTGGAATCTGCATGTTACGATGCAGGACTGGTAAGTCCAATTTTCAGAGGAAGCCAGAGGTCGCGTTAAGAAACCTCTCCCTGTGTTTTCCACAGCCCTCACAGTTATTTTTCAAGCATCAGTGGTCCTGCCATTCCACGAGGCTGCAAAGAGCAAAGCACCAGTGGATATTTTGGATAAGCGGGAAAAGCGCCGATGGGACACCCCGCCAGGCCGCTGCAGCGGGATGTGGGGGTGAAGCCCAGCACAGGGAGCTGTGTTATTTTCCAGTCGTGTTTTTCCAGCTCTGCTCACTGCTCCCCAGCTCCTCCTGCTCTCCCAGAAGGCTGCCCGAGCAGCATTACAGCGAGGACCCGCAGAGAGCCTGTCTGCTCCAGGCACTGTCTGATCTTGTCTGACATAATTTAAACCTGTGCTTCCTGCCTTAGTTTTACATTTTCCAGGGCCTGAAAGGTTCAGTGGGAAACAAAACTCACCTAAGAAAAATATAGAAGAGGGGATTTAAATCAGTACAGCCTATTGCTGCTTTATCTTACCTGATATAAAGATGCTGCTGGGTGTCTGCCATTAGGTTTGATATAAAATCAAGACATTAATTTTTTGCAGGCATCAGATTTCTTCTGTCCAGTCACTCCAGAGGTGTCAGCCCTAAAGGAGGAGAGTTTAAACCTGGCATTTAGGAGAAAAAATGTGTCTGCTCCAGCCAAGCCTCCCCAGTGCAGCTGGATTTAGTGCTGCCCCTCACCTGTGTTGTGTCCAGCCCCGCTGTTCCCTGCCCGGAGCTGCACAAAGAAAGGAGTTAGCACAGAGTGATGGTGTGTTCCTTCTGGATCAGCATTTCATAAGCCTGAGGATATGAAAATCTGGAAAATCAACTGTGGAGCTTGGAAGAAGATTTCTTCCTGCCTTGTCTACTGGGGAAAAAAGTATCAGGGATATTTTATCCAGGAAGCTCCATCATATGTCAGGTTTAAGACTGTAAGGGAGCTTTTAAAAACTCTTATGAGCACAATCACTAACAGGTTTCAACATGAATTTGTAAACTGAATCAGCTTTGTTGATTTTTTTTTATTTCTTCTGCACTTTCTATTCTAGAGGGTGCTTTTGGCTTTATTTGTTAAATTACACATCAAGGCTGATGTCTTGGGAAGGGGCCTGGCCGCAGCCTCAGCAATCTCAGTGCTGGCGGTGAGTGCAGAGGCTCCTGAGTGGGATGCCCTCCCTATTTTGGTTGTCACAACTGGAGTCACTTAAAGGAAAGCTTCAGATGGGTCTTTAAAGGATGGATTTAAACTTTTTCAGAGCGAGGGCAGGAAAAATGTTTTTCTAAAAAGTGGCATCCATATAAAAAAATGCTGTTCTCATTCTCCGTGGTTTTTCTAATCTCCTTAATATAATACTTAAACTAACACAGGGAAAATGGCATTAACCTGGTGGGTGGAGGGACCTGTTAAGAAACACAAAAACTCCTCAAATGATCCCAGAACTCTCTGCCTGGGATTCAAGCGTTGTCACCAAGTGTTTGGCTCTGTCTCTGTCAGCCCCTTCCTGTAGTTTGTATTTCACAGCAGGGTTCAGAGAGGTGCTCTGTGCTCACCAGAGCCTGAACAGAAAGGGTGTTCAGAGCGTGTTCTTCCTTAATTTAAAATAAAAATAAATAAATATATGGTATGAACAGTTGGAATAAAACCTGTGTTTTGGGTAGGTTCCAATAATGTGTTTTTCATTGCATGAGATGCGACGCCTGTCAACACTTCCTAGTCAGATTCGCCTCTTTTTTATGTTTTTTATACAATTCCCCCCTTATTTTTTGTAGCAGAGAGGAGTGTCCTACATATCATGCTTCCATCTCCATACTGTAATTATTAATATAGGGTAGGGAGAGGTCACCTATGTTTTTTGGCAACAGTTATGTTCCCATGTATAAATCATGATAAAGTGCTATTACTCTGTAGGGTCTGCTGATGTTTTCAATTTACCCTGTGTAAAACAGAATTTCTTTCTTTCTCTCTTTCCCCCTTAAAAAAACCCCAACCCCCCCCCCCCCCCAAAAAAAAGACTTTTGTTCCTATCGTATAGATAAACTCATAGATTTTGCAACCAATAAAAATAATATTAATAAATATGAGGCATTGTTACAAAGTAGGTCCTAACTATGCAGCCTAATGTTTCGGTAAGTCTGTGGTGCACATCCTTTTATAGCCAATTAAGAGGATGTTTTATTTCCCTCATTAAAAGTGCAGCCCACAGTCACCATGTTGAATCAAATAAGTACGAGTTTGCACATCCTGTGCGCAACCTTTCCTCGAGGCACGGTAGCATTTGTCATCTTTATAATAAAGCTTTCCAATTTTTCTGATTAATATTTAAAAGAAATAACATGACCCGAGGAATATATATATAACATCCTTGTGCCGAGGCTTTCCGTGCTCTCTGGTTTAAGGCTAAGGTGCCATTAGATCACTTGGTATTCTGCATCGCTCTAAGACCTATTTTCCAGTGCTTATGTGCAGTAGCAGCTTCTTTGTGCTCTTTTCTTCCTCCCAGATGAGAGAGTGAGATCTCACCAGTGCTCGTTGTGTTTCAGTGGTCGCCAGGATGCTCCTGGTCTTCAGTCTCATCCTTCCACATGGAGGCTGGGGAATGTTCCTCTAGGGATTGTCCTCCGAGCAATTACTGGGTCGTTATGGGTCCATGAGCGAGTGGTTTCTGGATCAAAGTCCTTGCAGCTTCCTGGCAGAGCAGACGTGGGCTGGAGCCCTGGGGAAAGGTGAGGTCCTGCCCCTTCATTCAGCTACCAAAACCTGGCCAGTGGTTGGGGCTCGCTGGGTCTCTGTCTCTTCTGGTCCAGGTGACAATTTGCTCATGTCACCACTGTGAGTGTAGAGATGACCTGGAAAAACGTGGCTTCATCTTGTAAAGGCAAACCTGCCCCTCAGTCCGCGTCTCCCGAGGGCCTCGGGCTGCTTCAGCTTTACTGAATTCAGAGATCCTCGTGGCTGGGGAAGTAGGTATCTGTGTTAGGACTGGGGATGTCTGCAGGTTGTAGAAAGATTGACCATTTACCTACATTTTTCTTATAATTTTTATTTTTGAAATAGCTGCAGTTGACAGTGCAAAGCATTAATGTGTTAAACAAGGGTAAAGAATGTGTAGGCTGAGATTTGACAGCAGAGGTGCTGGGAACTCCTGTGCAGTCATTGAAATACATTAATTCCTTGGTCTTCCCCCCCTCTCCATGTTGTCTCTTATTTATTTTCTTTCATTTCTCCTTCCTTGTAATAATTGGAGGCCAACAGAGGAAAACAAGGAGGGCTCAGATCAGTTTTGGTATTTTTTGTTGGCACCCATCACTAAAGCCCCTCAGGTTCTTCAAACCATTACAAGCCATCACAGCTAGAATAACAAAATATAAGCCTTTAAACTTAAAGGCTCAATTATTCAGGGCTCTCTGTAAATTACAGACAAAGCTAACAAATTTCATACATTAGTCATGGTAAAAAATATTAAATTCCATGGTTTGTCACAGATTAATAGGAAAAAAAGATTAAAACGGCAAGTTGTGTAAGTAATTTAAATGAATGGTTGTCAGAGATTCTGCATGTTTGGTAAAGAATTAAATAAGTGAATATCAGCAGCTGAACTTCTTGTGGATGAGCCAAAGCCTTTTGGAAAAGCTGAGGCTCTTTTTGAATATGGAACCAATGTTTTCCTCAATCCTGTGACACATTCAAACCAGCTGTCACGCAAAGAAAGAATTTACCATGCAGTGTTGCTTGTGCTTGTCTTAATCCAACCCCACCAGTCAGGCACTCGCTGCAGAGGGAAAGAAAGGGGAAAACCTCCTGTGGATCAAAACTTGGAAGATGCAGAGAATTCCAAGATAAATACTGAGGGCTGCAGCGGTTGTTGGAGGGGCCGATAACGCCACGCACCACGGGGCAAGAGTTCCGCTAAGTAGCTCCAAGAAATAATTGCAAAAAGTCCTTTACGGAGTGTTGGCACTCGGGCAAACTGGCACCGGAGCCAAAGGGATCCCGCGCCCACTCGGGAATGGGGTGGGACCCTCATCACAGGATCCGCGTGCGAGGGGCTGCGCAACCCCTGCCCGCGACACGGAGCTGTCCCTGATGATCCAACTTCTGCCGAACGAGCATTCCCCAGTTCCCCTGTGGAGGAGGAGAACAGGAATGTGCACAGCACGCTGAGGGATGGATTTTGCAAAAATGAGCCGTGTGTTCCCTCAAACTGTGGCAATCTCTAAAAGTTGTCCTTTTTTCCCCCATATTCTTTTCTTATTTATTTCTGTTTTTTTTTTTTTCTTTTCTGTCAGCTGGGGAGATGAGGTAAATCTTCCTTCCTCCTGATCTCCTGGTGCTAACAGTGGGATATCAAGAACAGAACCTCACCCTACCTATTATTTCAGCTCAGTTCAACATACATCTGTTTTTTTATTTTTTTTTCCACTCTTCACTTCTTAAACCATTGTTTTGTGCGGGAGAAGCATATGAGAAATCAAAGCTGTGGCTGACAGCAAGGGAACCAAGTACTCATTTTCTGGATTTCCCTTTTCTTTCACTTCCTGTTAGGGTTCTTCCAATTTGCAGCTCTCTGGAGTGTGATGCCACAAGCAGGCAACTATTGCAATTTCCTGGGTTTAAATCTGCCATTTTGGCTCTTACTCCAATGCCCATGGCACAAGCGCTGCTTTGGGTGGCCAGACCTGGCTTTTGCCCGGGGATACAGCTCAGGCCAAGCTGGATTTGCTGCAGAAATCTTTGCCCGTTTTCTTAAGCTGGCGCTGAGGAGTGGGCTCTCTCTTTTCCTGGCATCACAGTGGCTCCAGGAATGCTCGCTTTGGAATGAATTCAGGCAGAGCCATGTCAGGGGTAGTTTGCTCCATCAACACTGGCTTTAGTGTTTTCAGTAAATCTCCATTTCACTCAACACTGTTTTCATAAAATTCATAGCGAGCGAGCAGCAATCCGAGGGTGGAGAAACATCCAGCCTTTATGGTTTACCTCTCTTAATGTAAAGATTCATAGTTCTCCTCATAACTTTCAGGGAACCTTATCTCGTGTATGTGTTTGTTCAGCATAAAATCTGCTGGTGGGCAGGTTGTCCTCTCCCATATCCCAATGTTTGCCAGGATGAAGGCGCTCCAGGGGCCTCCTCCACCGGCAGAATTAATTGAACCTGAATTTGGGATCTGCTTTTCCCACAGTATCTCCATCCTGGCTGGAGTCAGGAAACCCCCGTCATCTCCCATGGGAACTCCCTCGCAGGAAAATTCCCAGCACAGCTCCTCAGTGAAGGAGGTTAAGTGTCTTCTGATATATCTTGGATAAGCATCTGCTTGTGATATTCTTCCAAAAACTGGAAATATTGGGCTTGCTCCACACTGACTCATTCCAGCAGTTCGTGTACCAGCACTGCTGATTAACTTTGGTTGACTCGAGAGGTTGTGTCTGACCAAGATTTAGAGTCAGGCTTAGATCTGTGGTGAAAGATCCCACACTTGACATCACCAAATTATTTCACAAACCCAAATGCTGTTAATTTTGCTGGCGATTTCCCAGACTTGTGCAAACTGCAGGATATTCTTCTGCCTGCTCTTCAGCCCCGTTTGGGGGCTGTTACAGGGACAAGCCTTCTTGCTACCCTTTAAACTTTTGGTGTGGCAGGTCTGGGACCACCAGGAATGGGAATTTTATATCAAACCTAACTGCTTTTCACTGTCCTCACAGGGTGCCAGTGCAGGTTTGAGTCTTGCTTTCCCTCTCCTTCCCAGAGGCAACCCTGTGCTTTTTTCCTCTTCCTATTCCCTGCATTCTGGGTCATTCCTGGGTTCATTCATTCCATAGGTTTCATTCCTATTTAACCCACACTTTGGGAAGGGAAGAAGAATGTGCACTGAGACATAAACTGCTGTCCTTCATCCGAACATCCCTGTCTGGCTCCGCTGCACCCACCTCCTCCAGCTCCTCCCTGCCCCCAGCTTTTCCAAACCTGCTGAGTGGCTTCAAACAGTCTCCTTGTATCCATCCCATGTTTAAAGACTTCTCTGAAAATAGGTGAACTCCTCTAGCAAGTAACCTGCTGGAGGAGCCTGTCAAGGGCTGGCTGTACACACTTCAGTCTCGGCAAGAATCAAAGTAAAACGAGGAGAGTCTCACAGAAAAGGGTTACAGAGAGTTTCACGCATTTTGCAGCCTTTTCATGGCTTAAATTACACTTCCCCTTGTTCTAGTTTTAAAAGGCAGAACAGAAAAGTTAATTTTAACACTGAAAAATGAAGGCTCTTCAATTATTTATAACATTAAAATGTACAAATGTTTGATCAATGAACTTGAAAAAAACATGCAACTACAAAACCCATTTCACAGTGTTCTAAAGTTCACGTGGCAGAGATAGAGAAGTGAAATGATTATTAACAGACGAAGAGCAGCATTTTAATAACATTCGAGCTGTAATAATGAGGCTGACAAAAGCAAGGGAATTCAAAGCCAACACTGATCTGACGCTCCCTTCCTTAACACATAGACTGTGCCTAATTTTGTGGAATGTGAGGTACTGTAAGAAAATTGCTCTCGTGCCAGAGACCCCCTCGGTGTGGTGCCCAGTGGGGTGGCAGCAGGATGAGGTACCTTTTGTTTTTAGGACTTTATTATTTTATACTGGAGTGTTTTGAGTAAATACACAGCTGTGTCTTCATATTTTTTTTTTTCTTTCTTCAAGCTTTACCATTACCATTAATAATAGTGGAAACATCTCTTTTTTTTCCTCTCTTAAAAACACGGAAATAGGACATTTCCCATGAAGCAGCAAGAGGTGAACCCAGCACGGCAAACAAGGGTCTGTAAAGGAATTATGGATCACTCTAACGTCAAAAACTTTGGCCAAATATTGGGATGAGCATTGTGACACCCAGATAATGGAATCATGGAATGATTTGGGTTGGAAGGGACCTTAAAGCTCACCTTCCACCATCCCAGGTCACTCCAAGCCCTGTTCAGCCTGGCCTTGGACACTTCCAGGGACGCAGCAGCTACAGTTTCTCTGCACAACCTGTGCCAGGGTGTCAGCACCCTCATAGGGAAGGATTTCTTCCCATTATTTAACCTAAACTCTTTCAGTTTGGACCCAAATTGTCGCTTGCAAATCATGGTGCAGGAATAAAGACAGGTTATGGTGAGCATGAGGCTTGTCCACAGCTGTCCAAACCCCCGTCCAGTTTGGGAATGGGTTGTCTGGAAGCTACGCCAACTTCTTTGACTCCCTGTGCCTTCACCCCCAGGTCTGCTCTCCAAGGGCCCGACAGCTGGGAAGGGCTGGTGGTGTCCTTCCTTCACACTAACAGGATATTTTTGTTGGATAGGTACACAGGCTTTCTGACAAAAAGAAGTTTATTTTCCAAATACCATCTCTTCCCAGGAAAACAAACACGATGTGATCAGCCAACTGCACTATTGCAATAAATCCCGTTTGCTCAGTGCTTTTCCAAGATAAGTGGTTATTCTTTGGGAGATTAGGCTGCCTCTTAGGCAACAGCAAACTGAAAACTCTGTTTTTACTGCATTATAGCAAAACTGGGATGTTTATAAGCAAATTTCCAAATGGGAAGGGGCACGTGGATGCAGGATGGGGAGTGGAATGCAAGGAAAAGGGTTTATGACATTGAATTTATGTCCTTGTAAAGGTAAGAAAATGATATTTAGAAGGTGGCAAGCCTTGTCCCTGGCTTGTTAGAGGGAAGGAAGGGCTTCCCTGGCTGCACCAGTGCAGTAAGGGACCCTCCCACCTCTTCCCTTCCCTGGCCTGACTTAGGAAGGAGAGTTCTGGGATGGGAGAGGTGAGACCACGGGAGAGGTCAGACGGAGCTTCTCTGCTTTTGGGGTGTTTCCCTCACCTTAACAAAGGTGACTGAGGAGACAGGGTCCAAGCTGACCCCCGTGGTAACCAAGCAGCCAAGCCAAGGTGCAGCCAAGGGAGCCCGGGGTGTCCCCGTGGGGTGGGCACTGTCCCCACCCACCCAGCGACTGCCCAGGGACCAGCTGCCCTTCCCTGAGCTGCTTCCTGAAAAAAACGAGAGCCCAACCTTCATGTCTTGGTCCTGCAGCTTCTAATTACGCCCTGCACAAGGCCTTAGATGTGAAGTCTGCTGCAGAAGCAGGACGGTGACGACGATGAAAGGGAGCAACATCAAAAGTGTCAGGAAGAGGGGAAGGCAACGCCATATCAGTGGTGAAGCCACATGCATATTCCAATTTGCTGTGTGACTGGGGTACTAATTTGGAGGCGGAAAAAAATCCGATTACACGCGGAATGGCATCCATGCAGTGCCTCAGGAATATGCGACCGGAGAGTTTCCTAACGGGGGAGTCGCGTGCTCATTGAATCTGCTCTTAACACGCAAATAAAGTATAATTAGGGCTCATTAGGAGTGGAGGGAGGGCTGCAGTCACCCTGGCAGGATTCGCAGGGAGGAAATAAGGCCACAGCACTCACATTGGGTTGGGAATGAGGAGGGAAGGGTAAGCGCTGTCCTTATGCATCCCAATCCAAGAGGATGGATCGTGTGGGTTTTTTTGCTCTGGTGTCACAATGTTTTAAAAACACAGAAATGATCTGAAGGAGGGAGGCAGACAAAAAAAAAAAGGAAAGTTACAAAAATTCTATTAATAAAATTTAGGAGATTAATAAGTCTTAGTATTACATATAAAAATTGGCATTAAATATTTAGAAATTCTATTAATAAAATACTAGATTAATAAAGCCTAATATTAAATATAAAAAATTAATTGGGTGCAGCTCGTCAACTTTGTAGTGTGAAAACCGTGGTGAGATTCCTGCCAGTCCTTTCTTGAGACTGTGGCCATGGTTTGGAGGGGCAAGAACAGGAAATTCAGGGTTGGGATGACTGACCAGGCACAGTCTGCTTGGAAATGAGCAGGAACACAGCCTGATCCATATGGGATCCTGGGAAGATCTGACCTTTGCTCTCTGGAAAACAGCTAAAATACTCTATGATGTGATGCAGGTTGGGAATATAATGGGAAAAAGGCTGTTTCCTAATTTGGAAGTTTGGGGATCTGTGGGAATTTCTGTATCCTGATATTTCTGAGCTGAGCTGGCACATCCACAGTGTTAATAGGAATTGGTTTTGCCCCTGGATAGCAAAAGTGTGGTTGGACTTTCCAGGCTGGGGGAGATGGACCAACACCAGGATTTGGGTCTGGCCTCTTGCAGTACAGAGGGGATGTGGGATGCTGCAGGATTGGGCATGCTTAGGCTTAGACTGGAATAAAGGATGGGATTTAGACGTGAAAACATTTCAAATGGCAAAAATTAGATTTTGCAGGAGTTATGTGGAAGAGGAGGTGTTACCTAAAATTATCCAGATGTTTCCAAGCACAGTTTCTTACTTAATTTCTCATTCATATGGCTTTTTTCGGATCAGTGTTCCTAGTGTCTTCTTCCAGTACGATGTGAACTCCCATCACTGATGATGCTTTCAGAGATTTTTTTGCCCAGAGTTAGAAAAATCAGTGCTTTTTACCTCTGCTCAGACAGTGTTTACAGCAAATGGTGAAACTGTGTTTAAATTAAGATAAAATATTAAAATTAATCTTCATTGACTTTTATGTTTCATTATCATTAGAAATTAAGTTTATTCCTGGGTAAACAGTTTATAGCAAGTTATAAATATTTTCTGTTGACCTATTAACTGGTTTAATATATTATGAAGTTATTGACAGTTGCAATAAAATTTATAAACAGCTATTAAACCTTTTAACATACTCGATGTGTCTAAATCTCTATAACACGGAGAAATGATTTTTTAAAGATAATCTTCTCCTGATATTAAATTCTTCCAAGATTTTAATATATTGTCAAAGTTTATGGGTCATAAAATAAACCTAGAGCTTACAAAAAAATTTACACAAGGATATTATTTAAGAAAAAGGACATGGAAGTTTTAGTGCAGTAAGAATGATGATATAAGCCACTGAAACATATAAAAGTACATACCAAATACTATGTTAAAATAACATTAAATGTCTTGTATAAATCCACAAGTCAAGGTTTCAGGGTTTTTACAGTGCCTGACTCTCTTATTATTGTGTCTAGATAATGACACCCTCACGGTGCAGCACTTAGAAAAGCTCATTTTTGATAGATGTAAAAGCATGAAATAACGATAGACCAAGAAATCCTAATTTGGAATTCCCTGATAATGTAAGGTGAGGGCCCATACTTCGTGGGCCTGATTCCACAATGCATTACTCCATCCTGAGCCCGATGTAAATCACTGAAAATCAATAAAAATGGGTCAGCTGGCTGGTGTAAATTGGGCTGCCTTCATTACAGGCCGTGGATGGATGCCAGTTTACACCAGCTGAGAAATTGGCCGGGTGCAGTTATATCTGTGTAAAGCTGTCAGAACTCAGTGATTCATCAGCAACTGCACATTTACTGCACATTTCTCAGTTTCCTTTCCATATATATCCGTATTTAAAAGTTGGGTGGTTCGACACTGCCCTTGAAAGAAGAGTGATGTCTCCTAACCTGATCCACGGGCAGTAGAAGCAGCACGTTTCTCTGATTAGCAGGCGCTGCAGACGGGATGGAGAAGTGTCTGAGTTCCTGTGCTGCTCCTGCTGCAGATTCCTCCAGGTCCGGCTGGAGGGATGATATCCGAGCTAAGGCTGCACCAGGAGGTGTGTGTGTGCCTGTCACCTGTGCCTGGAAGCAGCAACAGGAGAAAACTGCATCCGGAGAGCCGGAGGAGCAGCGTGGACACCTCAGGAAGTAGAACATAAAACACTGGCACAGGTTGCCCAGAGAGGTGGTAGATGCTCCATCCTGGAAGCGTCCAAGGCCAGGTTGGGCAGGCCTTGGAGCAGCCGTGTCCAATGGAAGGTGTCCCTGCCCATGGCAAGGGGGTTGGATCAGATGATCTTTGAGGTCCCTTCCAACCCAACTCAGTCAATAATTCCGTGTTCTCACAGCAGATGTGCTTTGTACCTCATGTGTCTATCAAGGTTAAGCTGAGGAGATCCTGCTGCCAGCCCTGGCTCTGCTGCCTGGTCTGAGGTGAGGGACGGCCCTCACCATGGCTCACCTTTCCAGCAGGCTTCTTCTCCCATCATTTTTTGAAGCTAACGAGGTTCTCCATAAGTGTCGGCCCAAAAACTAAGAGCTCCTGAAGATGGAGAAGAAAAGGGAGGGGATCATTTCAGTGTCCACTTGCCTCACTCAGAGGAAATATCCCAAGAAATGAGGAAATAGTGGAGAAGTGTGATAGTCATAGGTAAAACCAAGAGCATGGCCATGATGAAAGAGATCAGAGAAGACACTCTGCTCCTCTGTTGATGTCAGCTCATCCACGTATTTTGGCTGTCCCCCCTTGAATGAGTGCCCCAGATCCCTCAGTGAACAGAGCACACGCTCCAGTTTAACTGAGGTCCTGCAGGACCATCACCTACCACTGAAAGTAGCAAAACCCACAGAGTGTTTTTGGTGTTCTGATTTCTTTGCAAGCTGGGGCTGTGCCTGGTGGGCTTTCTACCCCATAGCTGAGCTCTTCATGGGTCCTCTCTTGGAGGGCCAGAGCCACCCAGGTCCCAGGAGCTTGGTGGGGCTGGAATCAGAGCTGGCTTGCCTTGTGCAAGCATGGATTATAACTGACGTGACTTTGTGGTTTCCTATCTCAGCTTTGAAATATAGTAAACTCACAAAAGCTACTGTAGAGTTCAGAACAAACACAGGGGGTATGTTTAGTTATTTGTTTTTGTAGTAAAATAAAATATTTATTATACACAGACACCTACTGTGAACAGAGGGTAAGGCCACTGTGTTTTATCTCTAGAGTGTCATGTTTGACTTCCATTAGGGATGTATTATAGACCTGTGGGTTTTCATGAATTCAGAAAGTCCACTTTGAACACTGATTTCAAAGCCTATAGGGGGTGTGAGGAATGTAAGAACACTGCTTCGTAGCAAGGAACCTGTTGCATCTAACAAACACCTTGCGTTTGATAAGTCAGAGTTGAGGCAGGCTATAAAGGAGCTCTTATTTTTAATTTTTTTTTTCTTCCTTAGCATGATTTTAAAGGAAGATTTCCTAATGTTTGCTTTGTGACTTCAGCCCATCTGAAAGCTCAAGGTGAAGACAATGAACGAGCTCCTGAAAAATGCACCATTACATCAGCATACTTTTCCCATTTTTCCCTAATTCCCTCCCAATGAATCATATGGGAGGAGAAAACGACCTCAGCAATCAGGTGGATACCGATCCATCTCCCTAAGTGCCTCTCACATTAACGGTGCTCTCCAAAACTCTAAGTGCCACTTGTGGGTGATGTGTGGAGGGGCTGTGGGTGGAGTGTGGTGCTGGGGGAGCTGGGTCTGCCAGCCCCGTGCTCCCCACATCACCCTGGGATGGATGGTGAGGGTTGGCCATGAGGAACAGCTCGTGGAGCTCAGGGCTGTGCTCCCCACGGCTCCTGAGCAACCCTTGGGCTCAGCAGCTCATGGGAAGTGGGAGCATTCCCACATTCTCACAGCAGAGGAGATGGTGTGGGGCCACCATCTCCATGGAGAGGTTGGCCACAGCAATGGGAAGGTGGAGAGGCTATCAAAGGAATCTGCTGTGGAAGCATGAAACCTTCAGATGTGATTTTTCTTCTCCCTTCTGTCCCTATTCCTGTCTGTGGCTGGACAGCCAGGGAGGGATGTGTCCCCTTCTCCTCAGACCTGTGTATCTCACCTTAAACGACACAACACAGCTGACAACGTGGGAAATGAAAACCCCTGAAGGACAGACATCCGTGCCTCACTCTGCACTTGGAGCCACCCAAGGCATTTGTGTTTTGTCACGGCCACCGAATTAAAAAACCCCCAAAAAGCTGAGAAGACCTGGCTTTGTGAAATCAATGCAGGAATCAAAATCAAAGCTGTTTTGGTTTACCTCCTCCAGACGAGGAGCATTGGTACATTTTGAATGTTCATTCGCTTCCTTGTTCTTCATTGTGTTTCTTGCTGGCTGTGGAGGGATCGCACATGGATTTGTTTCCATAATGATTTCATGGAGAGGTCAAACCCCACTGAATCCAGACAAGTGCAGGAGCCAGCAGGGTCCTTCCAAGCATGGAAAAGGATTTGGCACTGCCGACTTTTGCACTGTAGGAAGGTCAGTGTAAGACGTCACAGTGCCTATCAGGCTGAGCATAACTGGGGCTGGAAAATGTGTGGTGAGAGAAAGTAAATCTAGAAATATTCTTGCTAAGGCTAAATTCTGCTGCTAACAAGACTTCTGCTCCTAATTATACCTTCAGTTCTGCTCTACTGACACTATTTTGACACAGAGTAGCATGCTCATAAGAGCTTGATTCTCATTTTTCAGTCGATAACAGTGTTTATGTGCTAAACCTTGCCCAGCACAATATTTAAAACACCCTTAAAGCCAACCAGTTGGGATAGAACAGCAACAGCTGTTTGGTACAGTAACCAATGGACAAAATTATTTACTTGTATCCAAATAAAATTTCAGTGGGAACGAGGCAGCAGTTGAACTAGACAGCCTGGGAGTATTCCCTTTGGGTTTTTTTTGTTCCGTTTTGTTTTTTCCTGGGGATTTTGCATCAAGGATGCTGCCATTGCGCTCAGCGGTAAAATTCCTGTTGGCACTGTGGAAGCCAAAGTTTCACCCCATTCCTGCAAACTGCATCCCCCAGGGCTTTTGGTAGGGTGAGCTCACCCTTGGAAGCCAGTCTGGGTCCTACTGCTCGTTACTGGGATTTTCACCCCGCATCCAAGGTTGTTCAGGGAGCACAGGGCGCTTCCCAGGTCCCCCCCGCAGCGCTAATGCCTGGTGAGGGAGGTGAGCAGCAATAGTCATGGACAGTAAGTCCCGACTTGGTTCTGTGCTTCCCGTTCCACTTGAATTCAACCATTAAATCTGAACTTCCAGTTCAAATTAAATATGTCATGACCAATGTCAGATATATGGACAACTTCAGAGTGGAATAACCCAAGGCAATCTGCTCTGATCGTATCATGCCTTAAGTCTCGGCCTAAATCCAGGGGGAATTTAATAAAATAGCTCAGTCAAGCATTGATCTTTCCTGATGGTTTTTTTCTTCCTTTCTAATGGTCTTCTTACACACATTGCCCTCACTTCCCTCTTGGAAAACAACACAGTATCATAGAGGAATAATCCAAAATATTTCAGCACCGCAGCTCTTGTACCTTTGCTATTGACCTCCTTGCCAATCTCTCATTTGATGACAATGGCGTAGGGTGACAGAATTAAATGATTTTGTTTCTCTCCCTCTCTGCCAATGTTACATTTGGCACCTAAAGTGAGTGAAGCATTGTAAAATGGGGTGATAGTGCTGCAGGAAAAACTGTGCGGTGTTGCACGGTGCTCCAGAGCAATTGTAAGCAGAGTCTGGACATCCTTTTAGAGGATATTGTACAGCTCTGCTGGTCCATCCCTGGCACTGTGGTGGAAAACCAAGCCCAGCACATCCTGAACGTTCAAGAGGTTGAGGTGTCCTGCTGGAGATGGAAGACTGGTGGTGCACCACAGGTTTGCGAGCAGGGGACAAAGGAACAGCCTTGGGAATGCAGGTCCTGTGGATGCTCAGAGAATGGGACATTAATATGCAAGAGACTCCTAAAAATACTATGGCTTATAGCCCTTTTAGAATGTAATATTTTATCTGGGTGGAAAATATAAGTGCATGTAGTTCAGAAGTTCATGTAGTGATGGGACAAGGGGAATGGCCCTGAGCTGAAGGAGAGTGGGGAGAGATTAGGAAGAAATTATTTCCTGGGAGGGTGGGCAGGCCCTGGCACAGGGTGCCCAGAGAAGCTGTGGCTGCCCCTGGATCCCTGGCAGTGCCCAAGGCCAGGCTGGACACTGGGGCTTGGAGCAGCCTGGGACAGTGGGAGGTGTCCCTGCCCATGGCAGAGGTGGAATGGGATGGTCATTATTCATTCCATGATTCTGTATCATGATATCCATGATATCTATATCTATATAATCTATACCAGACTTACGAAACATTAATTTTAATTTTACTCATCTACCTATAACAGTTAATATAGAATCCAATAATCAACCTTTCTAGATGGAGCAAAAATTCCAGTCACCTGTGCTGTGAAAATACCTGGGGAGTGTTGCCCTTGCTGCTGCAGTGAATGAGCTGCTCTCCTTCCTGACTTCTCTCCCCGTTATTTTGCTTTGAAAAAGCAGTTTTTGTGCGATGCTAAAGGAGAGCATCAAAGTGTTGTTACCTCTGGACTCCCCAGGTGTTCCCAGGGAGACGCAGAAGGACAGAGCTGGGTTTGGGACCAGGGGACATTTGGCTGACAGTGAAGGTCTTTACTGGAAACCCACTGCAGAGACAGTGGCAAAAACATGTCCCAGTGCATTGATGGCTGAGCTTAACATTTACATAACATCCAGAAAAGAGAAGGCTGCACTGTATGACTTTGCTTTAAAAATGAGTCCTTGGGTAAGATCCCTCTCCGATTTGAAACCCTTCCAGGATTTGGAAGAGTTTCAAATAAAATTAAAAGAAAAACAAAGCTCAGGCTCCTGAGATTGCTCCACTACATACTGACGAGTGAGTGTGAGGGTATGTTTTGTCTCTAAAGAAAATAGCAGAGCCTGTAGCAGTCAAGACAGTTTATAAACATGAACATAATTTTGAATAGCCCTAGCTCTGGTTTGCCATGGCCTCTGCAACTCAGCTCTGAATAAAAAGGTAAAAAAATATTCCCTTAATGCCAGCTGTACACCAGAAAAGATACTTAAACTCAGCAGATTTGAAAATCACAGGCATGTCTTGTTTGTCACGATGACGCTGATCGACCTTTTCGTTTTATTTTACTAATTATAAAATAGAACTTTTTTTCAGGAATCTAGGAAAATACCCATTCTCTCCCAAAAGATGCAATGCGTGCACTCATCAGGAAACACGGGCAGATATAATATAAGAAGTCTTTTATTCAGTGTTTGAAAGCTTTTCCTTGTTTCATTTCCTAAATTTTAACTCTGGCACGTGTCTTCCCTTGCTGGGAAGTGGTTAATGCACAATCTGATTTTGTATTTTCACAAAATGCTCCTGCTCTTTCTCAGAGCTCTCCTCACCACCTGATCAGGCAGCACAGGCTTCCCTTTGCCCTGCCGGTGCCATCAGGTGAGGCCAGAGGAGTTAAGAAGAGGAAGGGAGTGATCATTTTGGAGTGTGGATGGTTTGTGTAACCCCTGGCCATGCCCCGTTCCACCTCAGCCACCATCCTACTCATCCACGTGTTTTCTTTCCCCCTCACTCATCCCACTGAGGGGGCTGTGGGCTCCAAACAGCCCAGCAGAGACACCTCTTCTGCCTATGCTGACCCATTCTGGTTGTCACTTTGCTTTATTTGCACAGCAGTAGATTAATTTCAGATTTCAAACCCTGAAGTTTATTTGAAGTTAAGCATTTTACTGTCTTCTCTCTCCAAATACTGACCTTAAATCATAGAATCACAGAGTTATTTTAGTTGGAAAAAACCTCTAAGGTCATTGAGTCTAACTCTTCCATAGCACTGCCAAGGCCACCGCTGCCCCACGTCCCCAAGTGTCACATCCACACGGCTTTTAAGCCCCTCCAGGCATGGAGACTGCTCTGGGCAGCTGTGCGAGGGCTGGACAACCCTTTCCATGAAGAAATTTTCCCCAAATCCAAGCTAAACCTCCCCTGCTGTAACTTGAGACCGCTTTCTCTTACCCTATTGCTCCTCAGGTCCATCTCCAAAACGTGTGGGATGATCTGCCAGGGACCTGTCAACCACCACATGCTGTGGATCAGAGCTCTCTGTGGTCCACAGGCTCCTGGATGAGGTTCCATCCGTCCCCATTCCAACAAAGTCACTCCCAAGCAGCCAAGGCCAATTGCACCACGGAGAAATGGAGACCCCCACGCTCCTTGTGTTAACTCTGAACCTTCACAGCAAAATTGGGAATATTTCAGCAGTGGTTCAATGTGCACCCACATGCACATGTAAGAGTGACAGTGAAATGTTTTACCATTATTGTGTGTGTTTAAAATGCTGGGGGAGTGTGAGAATCCTCCAGCAGGATCACTTCAACCAAGAGATATTTTCTGGCTGTTGGAGCCGTTTCTGTGCTTGCTCACGTCCTGCGCTGGTAATAGCAGCAAAGTCAGGGTGTTTAGCAGCTACTTCAGAAGGACTGAGAATTACCTATAGAGAGATGGGAGGAACTTTCTGCTTTCTGTGTTAAAAAGCACCATAAACTCTCAAAGACATCAGTGTTAGAGGGGATGTGGTTCAGCAGCAGGTGAACCAAGAGAAGGAAAGGACAGACGTTGTCTAACACATTGAGAAAAGCGTTCTGTTGCTGAGGACAGCAGTAAAAGGAGCACAACCACACAAGTGTCGAGGAGATTTTGTCCTTTTTGAGTGCCTGGACTTAATGGATTTTTCTGGCTGAGCTGTGTAGAACAAAAACCAGCACGGCACTTCCCGTCTCTGCTCCCCGCACTTCTCCGGGGCTGCTCATGTCGTAAATCATTCACAACCTCACTGAGGTGATTCTTACACAGTCAATCTATGTCTTTAACACAAAATCAAGGAGGGGGTGGAAAAAAAATTAAAGCATGTCTATCCCATTTTCCTGAGCCAGCTTTTCTAGCTCAGGAAGCAAACTGTGATGTCCAAGCCCATGCGAGAGCCAGTTAGAAATGCCAGAAGTATATTTAATGTCAGTGCACGTGCCAGAAAGTCCAAGGTTTCTTGTTCTCTCCTCAACATCCCACTTGGTTGGGGTTTTTGAGTCTGCCAACTTCCTTCCTCTTCCTTTCCAGTCTCTGTTTTGTTTCATCCCTGTTCATCTTCACCTGCCCTGTGCCTGGATGGTGGCTCTGGGCTGCCCTTCTAGCATCCCGTGGGCACTTCAAAAGCCTTTCCATGAGTAAACTGGTCTTTAAAGCAGTATTTGCCAGGGTATTTTTGCTGTTCCCACTCCACTCCAGCACGGCAAAAACGTGCACAGTGCCGTGTTTGCTCCAAGTCCTCCTCAAAATTCCCTGGTGATCTGTGCTGGATGTACTGGGAATTGTGGTTCTCTGAGAGCAAATAGTTTATTGACTTCCAAAGATGCTTCTGGTTATTTTGTTCATGTGTACTTTTATATGTACGTAAACACGTGCACACACACACACATTTGTATATTGTTAAAAATTCTCCCTTCTTTCCAAATACTATTTTCATTAAATCATAGAACTGTTACGGTTGTAAGAGTTTGATTGGAAACCACCTTGTCAGCTAGACCAGAGCACTGTGTCACACCCAGATGTTCCTTGAACACCTCCAGGGATGGGGATTCCACCACCCCTGCCCTGGGCCAGCCCCTGCCAAGGCCTGAGCACCCTTTCCATGGGGAAATTCCTGCTGCTGTCCAACCTGAGCCTCCCCTGGCCCAGCCTGAGGCCGTTCCCTCTCCTCCTGTCTCTGTTCCCTGGGAGCAGAGCCTGAACCCCCCCGGCTGCCCCCTCCTGTCAGGGAGTTGTGCAGAGCCACAAGGTCCCCCCTGAGCCTCCTTTTCTCCAGGCTGAGCCCCTTTCCCAGCTCCCTCAGGCACTCATGTTTCTTCCTCCAACACAGAGTTAAAAAATCCACTAACTTTAGGACCTCTTGTGCCTCATTTGGCGTGTGCCATCAGCTGAATGCAGCTGAAACAAGTCCTAACATTGACTTCCACAATCTTGGATCAAGTGCACTGCCAGTGCTCCCTGTGATTAGATGGAACGCTGGATGGTGGCGTGTCCTGTTTGCAAACTGCTTTTCAGATGTCATTTCAGCAGATTTCAATAGATGTTTTTCAGTCTGAAGGGTAAAAGTACCATTTGTACCAACAGTAGTGAATTATTTGAGAAAATAGATTGGGAATGGCAAGTGGGACACGTTATTGAGAAATGAAGGAGAAAGGTTTTTTCTTTTTGGAAAATCTTCCAGAAAAGAGCTGAGCAAGGGCTTGCCAGATTTGGCATTTCAAGACAAAGCTGATTTGAGCTGAGTTCAGAAAAAGGTCTCAGTGTCAAATGTTTTCAACCTTTTTGCATTAAATGAACTGAAATTCAGCCAAACCAGATTCCTCAGATTTGGGAAAAAAAGATTCCCTCCCAAGCCTGGGAGAAGCAAGCCAAGCTTCATCCTGACAGGAACGTTTTTGCCAAAGCTATAAAAGCTGAAGTGAAAGTAATGATGCTTTATCTGGCGTTTATAAGGCACTTTCATCCCAAAAGTTCCTAAAGCACATTACATGTAGCAGGCTGGATTCCCCAGTCCTGAGTCAGATGTTGTTCGTGCACATTCTCATTAAAATACAGGGAATTTGACAGGGCAGGCCTGAAGACCCCATGCAGGAGCACACATGGATCCCTTTCCATGTCCCGTGGTGGGAATTCAACGGCCTAGACTGGGACCTTGGCTTTGCTGGAGATTCAGACCAGCAAAACTCAGCTGGAGAGAGGTGCTGCCCATCGGCAAACCAGCTGTGGTCCAAAACTGGATTGGGAGGCTCAGCTGCACTTTGTCTGTCTCAGGGAGGTGGATTTTTACCTGAACTCAATGCTTAAAACTTTCACTGCTCCGTGACTTTTTTCCAAGATTTCTCTTGGCTTTGAAATAATTCTGTTTTCCGCACCAGTGCCTCCCCTAATTCTATGTGTATATATATTTCCCATAGATGGCACTGGAATTTCATGTTTTCTTCGTTATGTTTTTGTCCAGATTTTCCCTGTTTGGGACAGGCAGGTTTATTTTCCCTATATTTAATTATTAGGTTTTTACTCTTTGTTGTTTTGAGTTGGTTTTTTTTTTTCCCTCTTGGTAATCTTGCAGAGTTCTCAGTACAAAAAATTTTTAAAAAGGGATTAAAAAGTGGTTTTCCCCCCTCTTTTCTCCTAGATTTGCTTATAATTTGCATATTTGATTCAAGAAACTGCTTTTACCAGATTCTATGAGTAGAAAAAATGAACATTTTAAAGGTGACTGTGAATCCCCAACCGCTGTGCAAACTGGGTGGGAGATGGGCACAGCATCCGTGGTGCTTGATCTTATCCCTGTCCTCCTGCTTTGGGTTCTCTCCTTACTATTGACTAAGGGTAGAACAGGGCAAACTGATTCCCTGTATCCCCATTAAACTGAGAATATCCACTTAAGTAATAAGATTTTAATTACCCGAGTCAGAATTTCATATTAAACTCTAATCTGATACATCACCAGCCTAAATTAATGTCAAAAGGTGTCCGTATAGAGACTTTCATTCATTTAATGATGGTTAGTTTGGGGCCTAAACAAATTATTTGCAAGAAACTCTCCAGCCCGCTGTAGAAATGGCATTTCCAATGCTAATGGACTTTTGATTCCCAATTAGTCCTCGCCTCACTTTGATCAGGAGCCGATTTACTGCGAGCGTTGGAACAAAAGGGTGTTGGGAAGACGTATCCTTGGATCACTTTTGCGGCGTGCTGACAGGAATGTGTGTGTAAAGGGTCGTTTAATAGCCTCGTAACTGGGGTGGGACACAGGGACCAGATGCTTGGCTTTGTGCCTTCCTTCTGGCCTCAAGGAAACTCTTGAAAAAGCACAAAATGAGCCTTTTGTCCAACTCCAAATGCGCAAACGCTCCAACACTCTTCTCTCGTCTTGGAGCTGTTGTCTTCAGAACTCCACCCTAGGAATTCTCATGATTAAAAACAGGGGTTCACACAGAGTCACAGAGTGTCCTGAGTGGGAAGGGACCCACAGGGATCACCCAGTCCAGCCCCCGGCCCTGCACAGACACCCCAACAACCCCACCCTGGGCATCCCTGGCAGCGCTGCCCAAACGCTTCTGGAGCTCTGGCAGCCTCGGGGCCGTGCCCATTCCCTGGGGAGCCTGGGCAGTGCCCAGCACCCTCTGGGGGAAGAACTTTTTCCTCATCTCGAACCCAAACCCCCCTGACACAGCTCCAGCCGTTCCCTGGATCCTGTCTCTGCTCACAGAGAGCAGAGATCGGAGCCGCCCCTCTGCTTCCCCTTGTGAGGAAGTTTCCCCTCATTTTTCATATTTATTAATTATTTCTTCTTTGTCTTTGCTGGACTCCTCAGCCATTCTACAGAAGCCAAACCCAGCACCTTAAATGGTATTTTATTAAGTAAAATGAACCTTTCCCCAGTTTTAAACCCCCGAAACCTCTTAACACCTTGTAACCACAGGTCCACACAGAATTAACTACAAAATCCCCAGAAAGGGTTAATCCTTGCTGGCAGTTTGGCCATATTAGAACAATTACAGTGATTCATTGTCTATGTCTAATGGCATAATCTGATTGTAAAGACAGCAGAGTGGGCGTTGGAAAATATACAGCAGCCCACTCTAGTCAGTGTGAGGCATAACAGGAAATGATTGTGGGTGTTAACCATGTCACAAATGCTTGGGTTAAATGCTGACTCCACACCGAAAAGCCAAATAAAGATATGGGAAAGGGCCTGTCTATGTTTCAATATCAATTAGGAAAGTATCTAATATTGGTTTGAGCAACAGAAAGGAAAAGTTGGAGTGAAAAGCCAAGCACAGGTGATTCTACTTAAAGCTGTATTTACCATCTTCCTAATGTGGGAGCCAACGAGGAGAACTGCTCCGAATAATTTCGTTCAGAAAGAAGGTATTTTATATTGAAATAAATAGGAAATATAACTCCTGATTATGATATTGTCATTAAGGTACTTATTTTCAATTAAGAATTTTTATTAGCTCTCATCAAGTTGAGTAATGAAAGTGCTGTAAAATATACTTCCTTTCCCACCCAGTCTGCTCCCTCCTGGCCCTTCAGGAAAGGAAAGGAAAGGAAAGGAAAGGAAAGGAAAGGAAAGGAAAAAGGAAAGGAAAGGAGAAAGGAAAGGAGAAAGGAAAAGAGAAAGGAAAGGGAAAAGGAAAAGGAAAGGAGAAAGGAAAGGAGAAAGGAAAGGGAAAAGGAAAAGGAAAGGAAAAGGAAAGGAAGAAGAACAGGAGAAGAGAGGAAAGGATGAAAAAAATTCAAATTTATCAGTGTCCTGAGCTTGTTTCCCTTCTGCCCCATCCACTGGTCAGGTTTCAGCCCTGGCCTGTGGTGGCAGCTCCTGGGCAAGCCCCTGATGGGCACTTTGTTCCTTCTCCTTCCCTTTTCTCAGGGGAAGGGCTGGCCCCTGAGCCCACATTCTGCTGGGGTCCCCATGGCCAAGCTCTCTCCCAAACCCTCTCCAGGGGCAGCCATCCCACTCTCCAAGGAGAAAAGGGTCTGGGTTTGGACTGACCATTCCAATCATTTATTAAAATAGGCACATTCATTAACTTTTTAAATAAATTTTTTAACAGTTCTGGCCTCTTGGAGGAGCTAATGCAAAGCAAACACTTTCTTGTTTATTTGTTTTTTAGGTAAAGGCTTTAAAATCACAATAAAACCATTTTAATTGTAAATATATTTGCAGCTGCGTTTTATCAAATAACCTTACTCAAAATTCTGGTTTATGAAGTTACAATGATTTAAATTGTTCCTCCTCTTTCTTTCTCACCTTTTTCACACAAGTCCTCTGGAGGATCTAAAAATAAGCCTCTAGCTATACCAGTCAGTGCTCCAGGTTTATCCCAGAGACTAAGCAGTATTTCACCAAATACCTTTATTATTTTCTGGGGTTCCTCTGCATTGTGCGAAACCTCCAAGGTTATTTGAGATCAGACGTGGAAGGAAAGTGGACACATTTGAGGCACGAGTTGGGAGGAGGAGTTTTTCAGAAGCTGTGCTGGATAAATTAAAAACATGAATTTATCTTTTCCTGGTGCTTGGGTTATGCTTTGAGAGACTTTTATTTACCCCTTATTAATCTAAAAAATATCTGTAATCAACTGATAAAAGTGCAGGCAACCAGAGATATGTGAAATTCTGTGTCTTGCCTCTTGAAAAAACATCTTTAGCATCAAACCCATGAGCTTTGCTATCTCACGGGTAAGGGTTTGGTTCTATAGTATTAAATTCAGTGGAAGGGAAATCACTTATTTCAGCTGGGGGAGAGTTAAGACCACAAAGAGTAGGGTTTGTTTAACCACCACTTTGTAAGAGAACAGCATTTTTGGATTATTTTATTTTACTCTCTCTGATGAAATTTGAATATCCACTCCTTGGGTAAACATTTAGGTAGCACAACGTAAGTGGTTTGTAGGGCTGAGGTGAGGAGAGGAAGATCAATTGGAGATTGAGATTGAAGATTGGAGGCCCAAATGTTCCTTGCAGAGCTCTGCGGCCTTAAAATCATATTTCCCCGCTGTCCAAATACAGCTTCCTGTGCAGGTTGAATTTATTCCTCACAAACACAGAATCCTGGAATGCTTTGGGTTGGAAGGGACCTTAAAGCTCATCCAGTTCCAAATCCCTATGCCAGGGACACCTTCCACTGTCCCAGGTTGCTCCAGCCTGGCCTTGGACACTGCCAGGGATCCAGGGGCAGCCCCAGCTTCTCTGGGCACCCTGTGCCAGGGCCTCCCACCCTCCCAGGGAACAATTCCTTCCCAATATCCCATCTGACCCTACATTCTTTTGCTTTAAAACCATTCCCCCTTGTCCTATCACTAAAACCAGGAATATCCAGATGTAAAACAGAGCAGGGCTGAGGATATCGAGGTAAGACACAGCATCAGCTTGCAAGGCCCAAACCCGGAGCCTTCCCAGCGCATGAAACCACTTCTGCAGCTTTCCAGAATGATTTGTGGCCGTGGGATGGTCCCCAGGAGGAGTGTGGGGACACAGGGCACAGGTGCTGTCCTGTCCCCACCCCCAGGACACAGAGCAGCCCCTCAAACCCTTCCTTGAAGAACTGAAACTCTTTTATTGCAGGAAGAATAAAGCAGGATTTCACAGTCACTCATCTTTGCAGTAACCAGGTTCTCACCTCCCCCAGCACTCCCTGGGGGGCCAGGGCTACTTCAGGTGCACTCCTCTGTTTATGGCCCTGCAGCAGGATCCGTTTTCCCTAAATCCCCTAATCCTGGCTGCTAGGGTGGGTTTGCCCAGCCAAGGGTGACTGAGGACGGCCTGGAGATTAAGTTAATTAGCTCCTTTGTGTTTTCCCCCTCTTCATGCCTCCTGTTGAAGCCCCAGGAGCAGGTTGGATGTGTGGGGCTGGTGTCCATCCCTGCTGAAAGGAGCTTCTTCCTTGCTCTGCTTCCCATTCCCATACAAGGGACAACACAGGTGGTACCTGCTGCCTTCTTGTGCTTTGGTTCCTAAAATTCTCTTTGGAATCATGGACTAGAGCACAGGTCTGATGAGGAGAGGCTGAGGGAGCTGGGAAAGGGGCTCAGCCTGGAGAAAAGGAGGCTCAGGGGGGACCTTGTGGCTCTGCACAACTCCCTGACAGGAGGGGGCAGCCGGGGGGGGTCGGGCTCTGCTCCCAGGGAACAGGGACAGGAGGAGAGGGAACGGCCTCAGGCTGGGCCAGGGGAGGCTCAGGCTGGATATTAAGAAAAGTTTCTTGACTGAAAGGTTTGTCCAGCCCTGGCACAGCTGCCCAGGGCAGTGGTGGAATCCCCATCCCTGGAGGGATTTAAAAGCTGTGTGGATGTGGCACTTGGGGACGGGGGCAGTGGTGGCCTTGCTGGGGAACAGTTGGACTCAATGATCTGAGAAGGTTTTTTCCAACCTAAACAATTCTGTGATTCCATCCTGGGGTTCCTGGTGCAGAATTCAGGTTTCTTGCCAGCACTGGACGTGTGGCCTCAGACCACCATAGCTCTGCCATGAGGAATAATTCTCTGTCCCATACCTGTGAATCACCTGAGGAAAAAAATGACAGAAACTGACTTCACAAGTCCCAAACCCATTTTTAATACTGAAAACCAGTCGTGCAAATTTTGCTTTTCCTGCATGGCTCTGTTCATAGCACTGTAAGATACTTTCACTGTCTTAACTCCTCCAAATTCCAGCAAACAGCACTAAAAATGGGGCGTGCACGAGGTGCACCCCTTAATTGTTGCTCGTACAATGGAATGAGGCTGTGTTTTGTAAATGAGCGTGCACAGCCCTTACGTGATTTACTTTATACCTACAGTAAATTTTCTTGCAGGGGATTTTATGGTGCCTGGTTGAATCGTGAATGTTCAGTCAAACCTTCCTCCAGCCGAGGCAAATAGAAGCCAGATCTGCGGAGAGAAAGTAACAAGGAGTTTTTGTTAATGTGTATTCCTGCCCGGAGTAAGAGAACAGTAATTCTACCCTAATGGAAATTAAATTTACTACCTTTTGTTTGTAGTTGTGTCTTAAAAAAACCCAAACGCGCACACCCTTGTTAATCACCGTGAACAGCTCTCTTCAACCAGCGGAATGACAAAAGAGCACTAAAATGCTCTGGCCAGATTCCAGGTGTTTTGGTTTTTTTTTTTTTTCCCCTGGACTTTCCAAAGAAAATTCGCATAACATGCTTTTTCCCCATGTTTTTCCATGATTCATAAACCCGCTTTTATCCAGTCCATGAAAGGACCTCTCTCCATTATGTAGACCAGAGCTGACACATTTATGTGCAAGATTGCTGGAGCATTTACACCACTATTCATCAAGGCAGTGTCTGTGCTCCAGGAATATTCCAAGCACCTGGCACAATCAGTTTCACACACGTGCACAAATTCTTGGAAGACGGTGTTGTTGTAACACGTAACAAAACATAACAACCACCGTGCTACGGGGTCAGGGAGCCAGAAAGCTGCTTTTGCTTTCTTAGTCGTGCACAGGAATTCAAATTAACCAATGCCATTTTGTTATTGATGTAATATTGAGTAATAGGGGATCTGTGGAAAACTGAGAGTATCAATTGGTTCAGGAAATTGCTAATAAATGCACTTTTTGTTCCCAAAATGACCAGCTGAAACCCAGCCTGTGCTGCTGGAAGTTGCACTTACCTGACTGGTTGTACGTGGCCTGTGAAAGAGGAATATCCATTTTTCTCTCTTTGTTATAAGATTTTCAATCACCATCCCTTATTAGAAGCTGTCCAGAGAAGTGTCCGAGGCCAGGGTGGACTGGGCATGGAACATGCTGGGATAATGGGAGGTGTCCCTGCCCATCACAAGAACTGGATGAGCTTTAAGGTCCCTTCCCACCCAGACCATCCTGGGATTCTGTGATTCCATGGCAAGGAGCTGCCCATCCAGCTCATCAAGGGATTGTAAAAACCAGGATTATTCTGCAGCCCTGGGGTGGTCAGCACCTCACTGGCAGGTGATATTATACCCCGTGGGATAGATCTTGGCCATCCTCAGCTAGGATGGATTTGGATTTTCTAAATGTAGGAGAGGCAGGCATTTAACTGTCAAAATCACCGTGGCTGTCAGGTGAGCAAAGCATTTATTTCCATGAGGATTTTCACTGACTGTACTTGCAAAGATTTTTAAAAATTGCCTAAATAAGTATTTACATGATACTGTAACCCAGAATGGTTTCAAAGGAGCCTTTATGATCTGTCAGGTCAATAATCTGCATTTTTAAAAGTCCCTGAATACATATTTGCATGATCTGTATTTCAAAAGCTCTAGTAAATATGTATTTGCACAATAGACCATAACAATCTCTTTTAAGCCATCGTGGTCTATATATAGTGTTAATCCTCATATATTCCAGAGGAGTTTTATTTTCCAAAATAGCTTTTATTAATAAGATGTTCAGATGCTGCCGTTCTGAGGGCGATAGAAGGATGTAATCAAAAGGGATGAGGGCGGCTTTTCATGCAATTAAAAACTGATTTAAAAGTTAGGCCAGCAGTGGAAGGAAACGCTTGGGTCTAGCCTCCCTTGCAGCCCACAGACTTTTCCCAGAAATCTCCTTTTTTGTGGCAGAAAGAAATAGGGCAGACAGGCTTTGAGTCAGGGGTTTGAGGTGGATCATCAGAGCAACAAATTTATGAACCCGAATGTTTTTGCACCAGGGTCTGCTTTGAGAAATGTGCTGCTGTCTCCATGTTTCCCTGGAAAGAAAGACTGGAAATATCCCTTTCCAGAGGCGTGGTTGGGTGTGAGATGCTCATATATGGTGGTGTTCTCTGGCTGGCAGTGCCCAAGGCCAGGCTGGACACTGGGGCTTGGAGCAGCCTGGGACAGTGGAAGGTGTCCCTGCCCCTGTCAGGGGTGGCACTGGATGGGCTTTAAGGTCCCTTCCCACCCAGACCATTCCATGACTGTGGGATATGCTCAGGTCCATGTCATGATCAGGTGCAGGTTTCCTCCATTTCTTATGGGGGTTGGGCTGGAGGATCTCCAGAAGTCCCTTCCAACCTTAACTATTCCTGATTCTGGCCAGACGTAAATTACCAAATTCATCATTTTTAGTGACAGCTGAAAATGGGCATCAAATTGGAGCTGAGTTTTTAGGAGAAACTCACATCTATTAAAATTAGGAATTCTTCATTCCAGCCAGCTTTGCTTTTCATGCATATGAGCCTCTTAAAGACTGGGTTGGTTTGGTTTCTTTTTAAAAAACCATTTGGATAATTGTTGAAATTTTGGGTCTTGTCCTGGCTTCAAATCCTTACAGAGATTTTTCTGGCACTGTCACAAGACCTCAGTTTTCACTTTCAATGCATTGAATATGATAATTTATGTGTAATTATGTTATCAGACATGGAGCAGAGGTGATTGTTGTTTTATCACTGCTAAGAGTATTATTGTGAAATTATCAATATCCTGGTTGTAACAACACCTGTCTTTAACTATCCCATCCTGAACTTAGGCTGCCTTCTGCTATACCAGAAATTATTAAATATATAAAATTACAGGAGGTTTGATGACTTCAGTTGTCTTTGCTGTGACCAGATCTTCAATTTCTCCAGCTGCTTGAATTATTTGTGCATTTTTCATATTTCTCACGTGGAATTAACTCATCTTGGTGGCCCAGCTTCAATTTGAGTGCTTCACTCCAAGCACTTTGCAAACTACAACTTTTGGTTGTGGGAGGGCAAAACCTAAATAAATAAACCTGAATAAATAAACTTGAATAAATGAACTTAAATAAATAAACCTAAATGAATAAACCTAAATAAATAGAACTAGGTAAATGCCCTGTCCCCAGACTTTGGCCACTCTGCCTCCACCCCAGATGAGGTTTTCCTGCTCCTCCTCCTCTCCCGGGCATCTGGTACAGGTAAGGGAAGGAGCCTGCACATATTGTTTCTGTTTGCAAAGGAAATACACCCTGCACTTTCCCTGAACATAAATTCAGCCAAAGTGGTATGGCATTAATCAGGTGCAGAATCTGGAAAAATCATACCGAGACTTTGTGTCTTATATTAAAAGCAGCAACTTAGGACTGGTTGGTTTGTTTATTGAAAATGTTTTATTAACACTGTACCTCGCAGAAAGTGAAGAAAAGGACAAAATGGGATTATTTCTCCATCCACCCCCAGCTCAGATTTTCTGCATAAACAATTTGGAGCGTGGACTGTAAAAATAAACAGGTTGGTGCTGGATCCTACATGGAGTGTAAGTCCCACAGATCCTGGGGAATGGCAAAAGAGTCCTGGGTATTTCCAGACTTACAAGGGTTCCTCACATAAATCTGAATCAAAGATTAAACTCAAGCTTCCGGAAGCTCACCTGGCTTTCTCTGCAGGGCTATGGAACAGCACCTTGGCTTCTCTGTGTTTGGATTTGGATCACACAGAGTCGCAGGAGAAAATCCCACCTAGGCCAGCATCATCCCAGCCCCGAGCAGAGCAGACGTAGGAGCCCCAAACACTCCTACAACAGCCCTCATTTTCCCTGCACTGATAATTGCCCATTAACATAATGCAAACTGAAACCCCTTTCCTAATGCCAGAGCCCCGGCGCACGAAGCTTTCCTTGCTCCATTAAAAAGACAATTTTGCCCGTGCAGTAATGGAAAACATCAGATTCAAAGAGGAAAGTGAGTGCCTCTAAGTATTTCATATTTTACAGGAATATGTTTTAAATGAAATACTGCCTGACAGATAAATTACTCTGGCTTTGCATACGGGCCTGGCTGATTTAGTGCTACCAGCAGCGCAGATGGTTGGCGACAACTTTGTAGGTGCTTAAACATCTTAGTACACGAGTGCAATTCTTGCACTAATGCAAACCACTTGTGCAGTGACCCCTCCTATGTAATGTTTTCCATTGAGAGAACTGATTTGGACTTCCAGAGGAAAAAAAAAATGTAATATACAAATTACTCCAGGTAACCCAGAGCCTTTAAAAAGAAACGAAATGCAGTTATATCTGCTCTCGGCAACCACAGTTTAATGAAAACAGAAGTCTGAAATGGTCTTTCTAAGTTTCAGAACTTACAACAGGTCCCTACTTATTAGCAGAGTGGTTGTACCAGCAATTTGGTTTTGTAATGATGTTCTTTGTGGTCTACACAGTTTTCAAATAGTGATGCTAAAAGGACAGCTGGAAATACGGCGAGTTGCTTACCTAATCCCCAGTGAGAATAAAAATAGATAACAGTAAATGCGACTGTGTGGAGGGAGCTAAATTAACAGGCAGAGCTGAGGGTTTTTTTAAAGACACAGTATACTTCAATGTATGCGTTAGAAGATGGAGATGAAATGTATTAAATATCAGTAGGAATACTCGGCCCTTTGATGACTCGAGCGAGGAGCAGAGCTCATTCCCTGGCTTAAAACACCCCGTTCTTGCACAAAGCAAATAATGAGCTTGACCACAAAATGCTGATATTTCCCATGGAAAAGGGAACGCCGAGGCAAAACGGTTGGTAATGGAGCAACGCTGGTTCTCCTTCCTAAGCTTGTGTTTATTCTCCAAAGAAACTCCCGGATTCCCGTTTAAACGGGAGCTTGGATGGGCTTCAAAGGCGGTGGCTCCCGCAGTAGCGGCGCTTTCCCTGGCACCGGGGAGCTGTGCACACATCCTGGCTGGACACGGGGAGGCCGCGCCTCACGGGAGACCTGCAAATGCCCCTTTTCAAAGAAACACAGCCAACTTCAGAAAATCTGGAAATACATCAGCTCCAGCTTGAGGCTCGCCCAGCCACACAACCAGGCGTTGCTGGGATATCCTTCCTTCGGTTTTCCGAGCACCACCTCCCTCGTTTCACTTTAATTTGTCAGGATTGCGTTGGCACTTGCCATCAGTATTTAAATCTCTTCAAAGCTTCGCTGTTGAAGGACAGAGGCCACCTGTAGCTGCACGCTGTGGATGCACCTTCCCTCCACGAATCAAGGGCCACCAAGGCTTTGAAATTTGAGCTTAACAAGGATTTTTACCTGCATTTGCGTAGCTAACAAGCGAGCCAGGCTACTGGCGGGGATCAATCAGCATTTCATTATGCCATTTTGCATTAGCCGAGGATGTGACCTGCACTATTCCCTCCTGCAAAGCAACAGCTCGGAGCTGTCATTTCCTTGAAGCTATAAAGGTAAAGACCTGATGGAGCAGGGAGCTGACATTTGCTCGGGGAAGCTCGCAGGAGCAGCGGGCAGCTCCCAGCCCCGCGCCTGCCGTGGAAAGCCAACCCTCAGCACTCGAGAGTTTCTCTTCCTGACATCCCCTTTCTTCTTGCAGATTCCTCCCAGGTCTGGGAAGGAAGGGCTTCACGAAATCCAAATGAGCAGAGCCAAGAGGAAATTCGTGTTTCACCAAAACCAGGAGCCAAGCGAGCTCCCTGTGCATGCTCGGCTGCAGCCTGGGTCTGGTGGGGTTGTCTGAGGAGAACCTGGGGTCACGCAGATCCAAGGGCTGCGCTGGAGGTCCCGATCCAGAACAAACTGAAATCAAAGGAAAAGCTGACCTTGGTTTCAAGGAAGTCTCTGAAACAGCATCATTAAGTGAATTATTTTCTGAATGTATCCAAAAGATCAGTGAGCGGTCGCCTTGGGAAATGATTCCTTGGAATTGTGCAGTGGTTCTCTGCAGTTCCAGGTATTTTGAGAAGCACCAACAGGACCTCCCTGTGGTTTTAACCCCCAGGTTCCTCTAACTGAATCCATCCATTCCCCCTGATCCTGATGGTTAATGAATGGTCTGCTGTGATAAATAAAATCCCTCCACATCCCTAGAGATGGGGAGGGGAACGTTTGCTCCTGAGCTGTAAAATTTGGCTGTGTGGGAAGGGGTCTTTTGTGGTTTTTTTTTTTTTTTTTGTATTAGTGAGCCAATATAAAGTGTGGTGTATTTTCCTTAAGGATTTGGTCTCTGTATCCGAGGCCAGGTAAGAACAGAACAAGGGGGAAGTCTCTTGGTTTCGTGCCTGGAGTGAGGCTTAAGCTGTTCAAGGCCAGAATAAACATGAAGCAAATGAAAAAAATGCGAGAGGAGAGAGGTGCTGTGGTTTAGCAATGAGCAGAGCTTGGAAGAGGAGGCTCAGTTGCCTCCCCCTGGGAATGCCTGGGCTGCCGTACCCGCTGGCACTGCCCATCTTCCCAGCTCCAGGCAGAGTGGCATCCTGAGCCAATTTTCTTGTATTCCACGGATGATCCATCCCAGGTTGTTTCCAGCTCCGTCCTGCTGTGCTTTGCTGGGAGTAGCTGGGTGTTTCCGATCACCTCCACAAACCTGGAGCTGTTCCATCTCTTGGTCTGGCTCCACGTGGCAGGATGAGGTTTCATGGAATTATGGAATCACAGTTGGGTTGGAAAGGATCTTAAAGCTCATCTCATTCCACCCCATGGGCAGGGACACCTTCCACTGTCCCAGGCTGCTCCAAGCCCCATCCAACCTGGCCTTGGGCACTTCCAGGGACAGGACATCCACAGCTTCTCTGGACAATGTGTTCCAAAACCTGTTCCATGACTTCTCTGAGGAACTTGTTTGGTCTATACTACAACTGACTTTTAAACTGTGTTTTGCTGTGACCATTTCCAGCCCTGAGCTTGTTTCCACTCTCAAAAAGTTCACAGACTAAGCCTAAAACTAAATGTTAAAACTAGCAAAACCCTAAAAATTAGTAAAACCTAAAAATCCAGTATTGATAATTTTAAAAACTGATTTGTGAGGTGAAATTTCAATCATACACCTTATGCCAGTAAAACTATAGATTATGCACAGTGATATAATATCCCCCAAAGGCAGATTTATCTTGGATATTTAGTCCGTCAAGCTGAACTATTAAGAACATTTCAGAGGAAAAAAAAGAAAGGATTTTCAGGATTACAGACTGATTTCTCATTTCCTCCTCCCTTGCACCTCGCCCACAAAAGGGAGATGGGGAACAAACCCATCTCTCCCTCTGGTTAAGGAACTGAAGTGCAACAACTGCTGAAATTCCACCTACAAACCCAAATAACCCACGCTTGGACACCAGCATAATGTTCAGGAAAACCCTTTTACTGGCGGGTAATTTTAAATTTTAACCATATTTCTTATTTCTCTGCCGCAGCCTCCAGGCCACGATGCTGTGAATTCACTAAACAAAATCTAAAATCACAGGCCCACAACAAAATGAAGAGATGGGGGAGCTGCTAACTTGTTACTGTGGCACAATGCACATCCTCACAGCTGCTGCCAGGTAGCCTCAGGATGCTTCTGAAGTCCTTCAGTGGCTCCAAATTTGGGGAAACACCTTCCCAGACTGCTCAGAGTACAGGGTGGAATTTGTAGGGAAATGCAGACTCCAGCTCAGGTGTGATCCCCATCCACACAAGGTTATCACAGAACCACAGATGTCCTTGGCTGGAAGGGACCCACAGGGATCACCCAGTCCGACTCCTGGCTCTGCACAGAACCACTCCATGAATCCCACCACGTGCCTGAGAGCATTGTCCAAACATTCCTTGAACTCTGGCAGGGCTGGTGTCACGGCCACTGCCCCGGGGAGCCTGTTCAGCGCCCGACCTCCCTCTGTGGGAAGAGCCTTTTCCCAATCTCTGACCTGATACACAATATCTGTATAAAAATCCTTTAAAGAACATCGAGCAGGAGCAGTTTGCGTGGCTGAGCTGTGGGGTGAGCCCGGCGGCCCTGCCTTTGGGGGGCTCAGCACCTTCTTCCCGCTGCCTGGACCAGACCCTGTTGTGCCGGAGAGCCGCGGCCAGGCTGTGCTCAGCATCCCTCCCGACAAACGCCCTCGGTGCTGGCAGCCCCCGAGCCCCGTCCCCGAGCCGGGGCTGCCGCCCGAATTAAAGAGCTCAGATTTACAAGGAGGATAAAGCCGGAGCATCCCCCGGGGCAGCGCCTGCTGCCACCTTGGAAAGAGCCTGGGGACAGGGAGCAGCTCTGCAGCTGGATGCGGGCGAGGGGGGCTGGTGCTGGCGGAGGGCTCGCTGCTGCTCCCGGCACAGGGGATGTGGCCAGCGCGGGGCTGGTGCGTGTGCCAGCTCTGCGGGGCTGTGCCTGCTCCCGATCCATCTGCAGATGCAGCCCGTGCCAGCGCCTGGGCAGGGTGGGCTGCGCCGGGGAGGCCGTCAGAGGGAAAAGTCCACGGCATAATTAAAAAATAATAATTTAAAACAACAACAACAACAACAACAACAACAACAACAACAACAACAACAACAACAACAACAACAACAACAAACCCCAAACAAAAACAAAAAAACAAAAAACAAACAAACAAAAAACCTCAAAAAAACCCAAAACCCCCCAAAAAACTCAAACAAACAAACAAAAAAAAAAACAACAAAAAACCCCCCACAAAACACCAAAATTCATGTTTTTTCCTTGCTGCTCGGATTTTTCCTCTCTTCTGTTTAACATTCCCTGGTGGGTTTAATCCAACTCATGAGCTTGGTCAATTTAGGGGTTTTTTTGGGGGGAAAGGGAAACCGCTCAATTTTTTTTTTTTAATTTTTTTTTTTTTTGGTCTTTTAAAACCAAGGGGAAAAAACGGCAGCTTTGCCAAGCAGGTTTTCCCAAGTTCTCATAGCTCTGCATTATGTGGCTCTGTGACTGGAGCAGGCTCCAAGCCCGACTTCCAAACAACCTGGAAAGGGTCCTAAACCAATGTGGCTGCAGGCAAGCGGGAGCTCAGCTCAGTGGATGCTGCAGTGCTGGAGGAGACAGACAGGAAACCCAAATTGTGAAATCTGCCTCACCTCCAAAAGGCAGAAAAACTCACAGACTCCAGGCTTGTAGTTTTAAAGGTATTTCGTGACACTGTTTTCCTGGAGATGCCTGGGTAAGGCTCGGCTTAAAGCTCTTTCACCCCAAAAAAATGAAATAAAAAAATAAAAAAAGTGAAGTTATTCTATCATCTTGTTATCTCTGTGGGGAAAAAAAAAAGAAGTGATAAATACATGACAACAATTGCTTTTTACCCTTCCATCACTCCAAATATTGAATCTCGCCCTGGCTGAGTCCCAGATGGTGAAGCATTTAACTTCATTTTCTAACCTCTTTTGGGGCTCCGTTTAATTTATTAAGAGGTTGCTCTCAGGACAGATCACGCGACACGTAAGTGTAAATTGAACCCGGAGTATCTGTGATTTACTAACTGGGTGACTTGAAAGCTCCAAGGTGGTAGTTCTGCAGTACAGGAG
This sequence comes from Eulacestoma nigropectus, assembly GCA_013397775.1. Lineage (NCBI taxonomy): Eukaryota > Metazoa > Chordata > Aves > Passeriformes > Eulacestoma > Eulacestoma nigropectus. The sequence goes on from VZTE01003932.1 coordinate 561,361, forward strand.
CTGCGAGTGTGTGCTGGATGCCTGTGGAGAGGGCAGGGACAGAGTCCCAAATCTTCAGGAAATCCTTGCCCGCGCTGGTGTCACATCTTAGGGCTTCTTGCTGCCCCTCCTCTGAGCTGTGCAAGCAGTGAGCTCAGATTTCAGCTCCTTCCACAGCCTGACCTGGAAGGGAATATCTTGGTCATCACTCTGATGAGCACCTTCAGCTCCTCCACATCCAGGCCAAGCCGTATTCCCACTTTTTCTTCTCCTGTTGCAGGAATTCACCGTGTTTCCTGGCCTCACTGCTGCCTGTTGGGCTGAGCGTGTACCAGAGCTGGAAATCCATCCTTGTTTTCCAGGCTTCTTTGAGCATTGCTCCTTCCAGGGCACTGCACCATCCCTGGCTGCTGTCCCACCACAGAGTCCTCACAGTCCCCTGCTCCTCATGGTCGTGGCACCACCAGCCGCACTTTTGGCCACCCTGCTGGTTCCAAAACTCAGGGATTACCGCCTGGATAACGCACTCCACGGGAATAGAATCCCATCAAGGAATGACCAGCAAACCCAGCGCTGGTGCAAGAGCATCATCCCCCTTTCATTGCACAGGGCTGCGGCCAGCAGAGCTCTGGGATGAAGCCTTCCAAGAGGACATGGGGAACCTCCAGGCTGCTTCCCAGGCGAAGGAAGAGTGACCAGTGACTTCACTGCAAGTGGAAGGAGCGGGATGCATGCCAGGGAGAGCTGGTGGAGCCGATGGAGCTGTTTGCTGCTCGGCCGCTGTTTTATCGTAGCTTTTGGAACGTGCCGGGGCTGCGGTTATTGATTTATTATTATGTGAATTCCAGCTGTTGATGCCGTGTTTTACCCCTGAACAGGAAAAATAGCCACTCTCTGAGACTGAGAGTAGATGGATTTGGGAGTTGGTGGTGCAGGAGCATCCACCCAAGCTGGTGGCGTTGGCCAGCTGGGACTCGGGACGATGATGCCCAGGGCTGGGGAAGGCAATTTGGAATTTGGCAGGGCACGGGGCTGGATCTCCACAGCTGGGGGGAGCTGAAGAGCTGCTGAAGAGGGCTTTGGATGGAATAAACCTCCTCCTCTGAGGCAGGGCAGGGGCTGTGGCGGGGAGGGGGAGTGCAGAGACCCGGCCATATGTTTGAGGCCAGTCATTCTAAATTACCCCCACTCCCGCCTCGCTGCCGTGTCCAAGGTGAGGTGAGCGTTGTTTTATTAGGAGCAGAGATAAACTCTCGCTCTCGGCTCCGTGGGATGGGTTGGCTCGTGAGGACTTCCCAGCAGCTCCCACAGGTAAACCCAATTCTCCCAGCCTCAAGCAGCACCTTGATCTGGCACTTTGCAAGCCGGCCCCGATGGTTTTCCCTGTCCACTGCTGATACTCGATGTTTAAATCAATTACACAGACATTTAAGTCTCTTTCACATGCCAGCACATGGCCCTTGTAAGCCTTCGGGGTTGGGGGCAGGCAGGGGGGTGTTGGCTTTTGCCAGCAGTGCGTACATTAATTCCAACCTAAGGAGCTGCAGTAAATCACTTAATGCCTGAATCAAGTCAGTTGTTGTTGTTTTGGTGAATTGGGACCATACTGGGGACTCTAATAACCTAATAATGGACAGTGCAGGCATAGACCACACTGTAATGTATATTGTAGGGAATATGGTAATAGTCTGAAATGGCAATTCTCCTAAATAAATAGCACATCAACTTACTTAAACCTAATCATAAATGGGACAAATTGGACCCATGTGCAAACAGAAACCTGAGCAGAACGCAGGAGTTAAAGAAGCCATTGTTTCCCAGCCTGACCCTGGGCAGAGAAAGCCCGTGTCAGGTTACATCTGTTAAAATGATTCTAATGCCAGCCCAGTATTGTAATTATAAATATATAAAACATTTAATAAGAAGACATTCTGGGCTTTCTAAGCCTTTAAAATCTGGATGTGGGCGGGGTGGGTAGAATGGTATTCCATGTGCCCCAGACAGAGTGCCAGCGCATAATGATTGAATGTTTTCCTGTAATAAATTGAAAAAATCTGGTTTGTAAGAATGGATCCAAATCACTTGGCATTAGAAAGGTAATTTGTTACCTAGCTTCCTCTTGGAAACGGACTGCTTCCAAGTTTGCTGGAACTTAGTTTCTAGGGACTGTGATGTCCAAGAAGAGAAAGAAAGAGCAACCAGGATGCTCAGGGCTCTGATGTTAAAACACACACACGGTTTTTTCTGCCTCTCTTTTTTTTTTTCTTCTCAGTTTTCCAGTCCTCCCTCTCATGGCTCCAAACACAAGATTCAGCAGCCAAAAAAAGAGGGGGGGAAAAAAGAAAAAAAAGAGGTTAGTCAGGACAAAAGCCAGATCTATAGCCACCTTCTTTGTACCTTTCCAAATCTCAAGCCTGCTTAATTATGATTAATTGCCACATGGATAATCAGATACAGTTTCAAAAGGTTGGAGATGACAGTCCAAGGACACCAGGGAAGAAGGAAGGTTCGCCTTTGTTACAAGCAAAAAAAGAAGAAGAAGAAAAAAAAAAATACCAGGTCCCTTCCTCAGCCCATAACCTTTTCTTATTTTAACAATTCCAAACGGAATTAATACCATCAGTATATTGTTCCTGCTCCTGGGAATTGAACTTCAACTGTACAATTTCTGCAGCTGTCAGTTTTTGCAGCCCTCCTGTCAATAACGCAATGTTGGGGTGCCCTTCTTCTTGAATGAAAGCAGTTTCAAGTTTCTGCTTTATGTCTGTGCTTTCTGGGTGGTGTGACATGATGAGAAAGTATAAAAAATAATAACAGCAGTTAAAAAGCTTCCACTCTTGACTTAACTGGATCAAATGTAATAGACTACAGTCTTTTCTCCTGATTTCCTTTGCTTGTTTTAGAAAACACTGTGAAAAGTGCAGGAGATTTCGTCTTGCCAGCTCTTTCCTCCATTTAAAATCCCTTTGGCTAAGTCAAGGATCACAGTATGTCATTTCCAGCCTAACAGAAGTGCTGGGCCTTGTTCAGCTCCTATTACTAGGAGGCAAATCCCTAGGTTGCAGGCGCCAGTGTTTCTGCGTTTGGCTCCATTCCCAGTATTGTTTCCTTCATTACATTCCAGAGTGCCTCTCAGCCAGTTAATGTTTGCACTGGGAGGTCCAAATATCCAGCAATCAGCGCTGAACTTTTCTCTTTTTTGTTGAGAATTGCAGGTTTCAAATGCAATCACTGGCTTTAAAGAAAAACTTACAGGTGAACACAACAGCACTAATTTCCATTTTATTCACTAACAGTTATATTTTCGGCAGTTTCTCCGTATGCACTCGTAAAACGCCTTCAGAAGATGTCTGGCTCTTTCAGACCTCGTACAGGCTGGAGTTGTTTAGGAATTCTGGGGTAAGGGCTGCCCTCTGCACACCTCTCCCACCCCAAAACCCCCATCAGCACGACCCCCGTGCTCGGGCATTAATGCTGGAAATTCTTCCTGGTGATACAAATACGCCCTGATTTTTTATTTCAAACACAGTGAAATAGATTTTAGTGGACAAAGACGGTGGATGCAATAATTTGGGTGGTGTGAAGGGTCAATGTCAGGCTCGGCCCTGTGAGGTTTGGTTTCTAAATTACTTTTGGTATCATTTTATTTTCTCTTGGTGTCATTTAATTGATAGAGCAAGGATGACTTGCAGCCTTTTGTGCTGCTTTCAGCATTGAGAGGCACAGAGAGGACTCATAGTTTATTCTCTGAATATTGAATATTTTCCCATGTGTCTGATCATGGGTGGCTCCATGAGCTGCTCCCAGGATGGATGGACACCTCTGAGAGCAGCACCCTGGATTCTCCTGCCACCTGAAACTCCTGTAAACAGCGAGAAAACTTTCTGTAAATGACAGAGGAAAATATCTTTATTTCCAGAAGCTGTGCCAGGCTGCACCTCAGGCAATTTGAATCTTACTATAGGAACACTGTCAATAAAAAAGCCCTGTATAGTTTCCTTTCTACAGGTTTACTATTAAGTTACAAGAGCCAACCACAGGTCGTAGGCTCGATTACACGATTAAACAAGTCCACGATATTTCCTCCTGGGGAAATGAAAAAAAAATTAAAAAAAAAAATAAAAAAAGATATGTACGGGTTGGGAAATCCTCAGTGTTTTCCATACAGCCTCCAGCTATGCTTCCACCCGTGATCATATGTCATATGGATGGTGTCACCGTGTCCTAAGGGTGCTCGCTCGCAGCGATGATATCGGATTCATGGAAGTGGATATGCTCAGAGAGAATACTAATGCTAACTCAGCCTAAATAACAGCACTGCCAAAGGAGGCAAGCAAGAGATGAAATACAGTGGATTTCAGGAGGCAACAAGCTCTCATTTATTAAGATCACAGGCGTTTTGCAGGTTACAAATCATAAAGCAGAAATAACTTCATAATATACAGGTCAGGAATGTGCCTGGGATATTGAGGAACTATTTCCTTGGCAATAATCTGCCAGAGATAGTCAGGAGCGTGCATTTTCTGGCACAACAAATCACTGCTGATTAATTTTGTCTGCCTTTGTCTCAGAGAAGCGACGAGACACTTCAGTGTGTGTTTTGTACTTACTCCACTTCCGCGCTATTCTTCCTCGGCGCATAATTTTTTGCAAGATAGGCCAAACACAATACTCTTTGTTTTACCCCTTTGACTTCATTTTTGCCTGAGCACAGCCTGCCTGACTCAATTCAGTCAGCAGAACCGAGGAACAAGCTCCTGTCGCAGCCCAGCCTGGAGGGTGATGCTGGTCCGAGCCCAGAGAAGGATTTTTGGGAGAGGAGCAGCCCCTCTGCCAGGGCTGGAAAAGCTCACCCAGGAGGAGGTGTAGATGGTTCCTTCATGATGGACTTGTAGCAGCAACAACAAACTGGAATCTTTTTCCTCTTTGCTGGCACTCGGGGATAAATCCCAGCTCCGGTCATGGAAATTACAGCAAGAAGAGAAACTGGAGTTTCTCGCTTGAGGAGCAGCACGAGCAGGGCTGGATGCAGCTGGGAAGATGTGGGAAGGGCTGGACAGCACTGTGGCATCTTTCCCCAGGCTTTACTTATTGGATCCTGGAGCCAGCCGGGCTGGATGGTGGTTGGCCACACACAGGAACTTCACAGCACCCCTGGAAGCACAATAGGTACGATAAAAACCAAGGGCAACGTCAAACCCCATAACTTTCCCAACCTTAACTTAATATTCACAGCTCTTAAACATCAATAGATCAGAAATGGAGTCTCTCCAAGGCAGATGTAAGCCTCTCCATGCCGGTGGTGTGACAGCCATGGGTTATTATCGAAGTATTCTCTCCACTTTCCTGAAGTTTCGGCGCTTTGATAGAGATTCTGTGTTCCAGACCGGTTATAATGAACCACCCTGAAAAGGACTGGGGGAGAGAATGTTCAGGAAGTGAGAGAGGTGTGTGGTAAATCAGGGCTCAGCAGGACCCGGGCAGGCAGAATTCACTGCTGTGACAGCCAAACACCGAGCAGGAACATCCAGAGGAAGGAGGGTTTGGAGAGTGTTCATCACAGAGGGGCATTCCCAGCCTGGCCTTGGACACTTCCAGGGATCCAGGGGCAGCCAAAGCTTCTCAGGGCACCAAGGGAGCCAAGGCCTCACCACCCTCACAGGGAAGGGTTTCTTCCCAATACACCGTCTAATCCTGCCCTCTGGAAGTTAAACCTGCCCTCTTTCAGTTTTGGTTGCTTCAGGTAGAGCAGCATCTCCCAAAGTCACCTCCCACCTCCACATCTCCCAGCTGAGAGAAAAATAATAAACCCCAACCTTGGGTGATGCTGCCCCAAAACCTACAAGTGGAGGAAGCCTCTGCTGCCATTGTGGGTGGCTGCAGTGACTCCTGGTTCTCCTACTTGCATTGGGAGAGTGGAGAAAATCTTCATGGAAGACTTTTCTAAGTGAGGCTGATGGAAACCTGGAGAGGTGGCTTGTTTCTCTCTCTACCTAATTTATCATCCTCAGGGTTGGAGCCATCATGGAAAATAGCATTTCTGTTACTGCTTCTGTTGTCAGTACTCACCTCCTACTCACATTCCCAAAGCTCTCACCTTCATCCTCATCCCTTTTTCCCTCCAGAAATTACAACCAAACCAAAACTGTGTTCGTAACATTTCTCGCAATTCCAAAAAAACCCGAAAGAAAACAAGCAGCCAGCAGATGCTGATTTTCTCACTTAACTGCACATATTTTATAGTAATTCTTTCTGATTTACTCCCAAGACACCCACCTGACCTTCCTTTCTCTCCAGTCTCTCCCAGTAGTGGCCAAACGCTTCTAATCATGTAAGATTCAGCCCATGGAAATAAGCTGCGACTAAGACAAATTTACCCTCTGACCTCAAGGCCTCCGAGTGCACAACAGAGCCCAAGAAATGTCTTTGCTAAAAGGAATGCATTTTCCTTGGATTTTTAGACCAAAACAAATTAATGCTACAAAGAGAAATTTGTAATTTTTTTTTCTCGTTCACAAAACCACAAGTAGAATAAAAACAATTCGGTGCCTCTGGAAGGAAGAATGACAAAATGCATTTTCCAAGAACGTCCAAGTGACTAAAAATGGAACATCGTAAATATTTTTGCTTCTCTCTATGTAACTGCAAGTGATTTACAAGCATGAATTAATTTTTAATTAATGCACGGTGATGAAACAGGGATTAGTTAGCCCAGAATTTTTCAGAGTTGTCCATAGACAATTTGGTTGGGAGAGCACCTCCAGAGCGAATCCTTCTCCAATTCTGGTGGGAGCCCAAAATCTCTATGGTAACTGAAACAAGAACCTATGGAGGAAAAGAGAAAGATTGGAAAAGTGTTCAAATGAATTTTAGCTGCATTTGTTATCTGAAAATAAGGAGGAGGCTCCACATCATTGAAGCAGTTGGATTTCCACGCACCACCAAGTGCTTGGAGGGTCTCTTGTCCAGTCAGGACCAGTTTAGTCCCAGTTTAGGGTGGGCTGGGACGCAGTGACTGAACTGAGCTTTCCTGCTCACACCCCAACTCCTTTGCAAGACCTGGGAACAGAACTTCCCAGCCTTTCCCATCCACGAGGAGCAAAGCTTATATTTCTCAGTCTGGATTATTATTTTCTTTTTCAGATTAAGGAAAACAGAAATGAGAGAGAAAGAAAACGGGTGACTCATGGCAGTCTCTTTGCTGAAACACAGCTGCCCTTGTCCCAGGAACAGGATTCTTAGAGCCTGCATCCAAAATTTATTGCAAAATAAAACCGAAACTTTCGAAAACAACCACGCTAAATGATGTTTCTCTTTCTTTTTTTTATATGTATTTGTGAGTGTAGGTCCAGGCTACAGCCAGGATCAAGGGGAGGACTGGAAACTTGAGAGAAATGGAATTCTTGTGAAATTTTCAGGCAGATTTTGCGAACCCACACAGGCTCTATTGGCTGGGAAAACTTCAAAATCATGTTGTGGTTTTCAAAGCTCTGCTGCTTCTGGACTTTCTGGGATTGCTTTGGTCGCAGGTCAATATAACAGCACCCACACCACCACCCTCAGGTACTGTTCTATTTTTCCTCTGGTACTGCTGTTAGAAATGTGCAGGAAATCCTGCGTCCAATGATCCCAAATCAGGAAGCAAAAACCTGTGGACATATGTACATCCACTCCTAAATTTAATGGTGCAACCTTTCCATTTTAGGGAAAACATTCCATGCTTTACTGCAAGTTTTTTGCTTTCAAAACACAGATCTTAGGTGTGACTTGCAGAACTTTGAATTGCCACCGCTCTGAGATTAATAATTTGTTTGTCGCTCGAATTTATGCCTTTGGGAATCATGGAATCATGGAATCGTGGAACGGTGTGGGTTGGAAAGTGCCCTAAGGACCATCTAGTTCCAACCCCCTGCCATGGACAGGGACACCTTCCACTGGAAAACCTGCCTGATTCAGGAGCCCTGCTCAGAAACGACACAACCCTAAAGCTTCAGCTGCTCTTTAAATCGAGATAACACTGCACAGTGCTTCAGAGAGAAGGGGGAAAAAGGATGTTATGGGATCAAGGAGTGCTTCTGAAGCAGCTTTTCCTCGCCCTGAGTAAAAGAGAAGAGATTTGGCTGTGACTGATTGATATTTGCAACCTCCCCTTCCATAACCACGCTGAGTAGGAAACACGTGCAGAAGGTGCACAGGGAGACTGCGCAGAGGAAAATGGGAGATGGGAGGGAGAGAAAGATGACCTGGTTTTGCTTCCAAGCCAATTTTACATCAGTTTAACTATATTTAGTTACATTTCTATTTAATAGGGCTGCAGCAGTTGGACTGAGATCTTTATTGTTGTTCTCTGAGTAATTTAAATTTCTAAGAGTTTGTGGTGGTTGTTGTTTTTTTTCCAGAGGCTTTGTGACCTTCTTCAATGAGTTTATTTTAGATATAGTGGAATGTCCCAGAGAAAATTCCAAATGGTCCTTAATAGATGAAATGTTTCCAGAAAGGAGAAATTCTCAGTGGACTATGAAACTATTTTTCAATCATGGTGTATGGCACACAAACCACAGCTGAGGGGTTTTTTTCGGTAGGAAACTATTGCCCAGTGGGTTAAAAGAAAATAAAGGATAATGGGATTTTTCCTTAAGGCTGGAGCCGTTCGCTGGGGTTTGCTCCCCGCTAGATGTCACTGGAACTGTTTGAAATGTTTGGAACAAACAACCCCAAACTCCCCAGGTTTTGAGCTTCCTTACAAACATCAGACTTGGAGCAGGTTCCATTCGAGCTCTGCTCTGGCGCGGGAGCCTTGCGAGGGAATCCAGACTGGGAGACGTTAATCATGCCAAGTTCATGGTTTGACATGGATCTGGGGAGAAGGAAGGTAAATTCATGAAGTTTGGCACTGTCCTTGGAGATTTTGCCCTTGGGGAAATCCATCTGGAAACAAAGAGAATGCCTGGACTCAGTCACCGTTTGGCTGAGGGCTCTTCAGAGACGGAGCAGGGTCCTGCATAAAAACTGTGTGGCACCTCTTGCTGAGTCAGCAGCGCCCAGTGCTGGGACAGCCACACCATGGAGAGGAGGTGACATTTGGGGGTCACCTGATCCACCATTAAAAACAAAGAACCCCAGCAATTTTGACAACCTCTGTCCTGAAATTCTCCACGGCTGTTCTCAGCCGTACCAACATTCACCCCATGCCACGAAGGAAAACCCCTCAGATTATTAGGTCCACTATTTAAATTCTCCCTGTAGTTCCAACTGACTACAGGAATCTTCTTCCATTCTTATTCAGAATTCGGTTTAGTGTGATTATGTGGCCATGCATCAAATATGGCAGTATAATATGTCCTTTCATCTACTTGCCATAATACATCCCTTTTAGTGCCACATAAATCCCTGGAAATATCGCTGTCTTCTGCTCTTGAGATCCTTCATGTGCCTCTTTGCCTTACTGCCTTCCTCTCCTATTGTTTCTCCAAGCTAAATTAATTCCCTTTTTTCCCCCCCAGTGTCGCTGCTCTGCTCTTGCTGCTGCTTCTGAGCAGGCACCAGTGAAACCACGGCGCTTCCAGTGCCAGAGAGGAGCCCAGAGATCCCGGCTGCTGGCGCGGCATCCTCCCAGCAGTGCCAGCACCTCGGCTCTCCTCTCCCTGGAGGAGGCTGCTCCGAGTCGCTCCATCTCCTCCTGCAAAGGCGGTGAGGAGCAGCCCCTGCAATCAGAGCGAAGGCAGACGTCCTCACGGAGCTGAGGAACTGGAATTGAGGAATTCCAGCAGTCAGCGTTGTGCTCCTGATCCTCCCAGAGCACAGCAGCACCCCAGCAATGACGGGGTTTTCTCCTTTGCCCGGGATCCGAGCGTGTGGCAGCGCTGGGAGACCCTGCAGCACAGGAAGGTTCTGGGCTGCTAAAAAGCTGCTGCTGCCCAATTTCCAGCCACCATTTGATCCATGCATGAGTTTGTTACAACAGGCTGCATCCCTTTCACGTAGTCAGCCAGACTCCAAATGCCATGAGAAGCTTTTCTCATCCTCAAGAGCGCAATCCTGGCACCATCACTGGCATCTGCTTCTTTAGAGCTGTGGAATGGTTTTGTTGGAAGGGGCCTTAAAGGCCGTCCAGCCCATCCTCTGCCATGGGCAGGCAAACCTTCCACTATCCCGGGTTGGTCCATCCTGGTCTTGGACACTTCCAGGGATGGGGCAGCCACAGCTTCTCTGGGCACCCCCACATGGAATAATTTCTTCCTGATTTTTTTCCTAATTTCCTCCTTTAGTGAAGCTCCTCTTTGTAGCTCTTCCTCCAGGAATAATCCCATTTTCATCAAGGCTCCTTGCCTTGTCCCAGACATGGAGGCCACCAGCCTGGCTGTGCCCTACAGCAGTGCCATGGTCCCACACCCCTGCCCAGCCAGCCTCCTGTGTGTCACAGAGCACACGCTGCCTTTGATTTGTTTAATTAATTAGTAACCTAATTGTACCACCTCAGCATAACCCCTTAGTAGGCATCGTTGAGTTGTTGGGGAGAAACAAAACAAAAAGCGTTTATTCCCTTATAAAATGTCTGTGTTAAGTTGTTCTGATATTAAGCCAGCAAACTTTCAGCCTATTCAGTATTCGGTAAATTTAAGAAAATGAATTGAAGCTCCTTGCCTGTTTTAATATGTACTCCTGAAGACATTTTCCCATTTTGTTATGGTTTAATTAAAGCCTCATGGCAATGGTAGGCTTCTTCCTACCTACTATGCCAGTGGTTAAAAATTCCGGGGTTTCAAGTACCCTGCGTGGCTTTAATTGCTCTGCTGAAGATAAAAGAGCGGAGATATTTTTATCACAGCAGCAAAATTTAAAATGAGTCCCCACCTTGCCCCTGCCCCACACGCTGATGTCCAGACCTTAACTCGTGAGATATTTTGGGAATATTTCTTCCTGCCCCGTGTCCTGGAGAGCAGAGTAACTTCCCTGCCCCGCTTCTTAATATTGAAAAAAAAAAAAATAAAGTGTAGAAATTGCTAAATAAAGAAAGTCCTGGAAGAGAACATTCAAGGCAGGACAATGCAGAGGAAGGTTACAAGTATATTAGGATAAGGGCACCACAATTATATGAAGAAAGTCTGGAGAGAAAAGATTACATTGTTCTGACAACAACATTTTTCAAACATTTAGACCTTTAATATCATTAATTTAAAGTACAAGATTAAATATTTTATGCAAATATTAGACAACAGCAAGGAGCTCCGCACATTAGGATTTAAAACAAATTGAAAGCATGCAAGACATATTCATTTCTTAAGCAGTTTAGTTAAAAAATCGGTATTGTCTCTATTAGGATTAACTGACAGTAACTCTTTGTGTTCAAACGGATTTAACTTCACTGTGGTTTGTTTTCCCGATATCATTGTCCTCCAATAATCATGGATAAAGGGAAATGTAAAAGGACAGATCAAGTCAAAATATATCTTCACATCATAAACACAGAATTATGTTTAAATTTCATTACTAAATGGGATTTCAGCTTCACATACCATGCCTAATCCTGCACTATAAAAGATGTATAAAACCTCCTGACGAATTCTAACAGACTTTGTGGAAGTTGCATATATTGATTAAAACATCAAGCAGCTACATACAAACCAATAATGAATTACTTCTTGTTGGAAGATAAAACTTTGTGATATTTAAAATTACAGACTTGAAAGTAAGTGAAATTACCCCTAATTATGCAGAAGGGAGCAACACCTTAGCAGTAAACAAGATAAGCACCTCAAACAGCACTAATAATTTTAATTAACATTTTCTAGTTTCCTTTCACCTCCTTTCAAGGTCATCTGCTACCTTTCCCTGGTACAACATTACAGCACAGTGTTAAAAACTTACATTCCATTACTAATTGCTTTGATAAGCCAAAAAAAATAATTTTCCAGGACAGGATTTTCTTTTTCTTTTTTTTTT